>CM077479.1:2301053-2441365 GCA_039654755.1 Calcarius lapponicus
GGAGAGAGGAGAGGAGATGGAAGAGGAGAGGAGAGGAGAGGAGAGGAGAGGAGAGGAGAGGAGAGGAGAGGAGAGAGGGAGAGGAGAGGAGAGGAGAGGAGAGGAGAGGAGAGGAGAGGAGAGGAGAGGAGAGGAGAGGAGAGGAGAGGAGAGGAGAGGAGTGAGGAGAGGAGAGGAGAGAGAGAGGAGAGGAGGGAGAGGGAGGAGAGGAGAGGAGAGGAGAGAGAGGAGAGGAGAGGAGAGGAAGAAGAGAGAGGAGAGGAAGAAGGAGAGGAAGAAGGAGAGGAAGAAGGAGAGGAGAAGAAGGAGCCCAGGACACCCTACTCACCCCTGGGCAGAACCCTTGGGTTTGGTACCTGCATTTCAATCACTCTGCCTCTCAAACGTTTCACAACGAGGAGCAAAGCTCGGGGTGCAAATGTATATTTTTAACCCAAGATTAAGACATCTTATTGCTGCCTTTAATTCAGCAATTCTGCTGTTTTTCCAGACATTCAATTTCTTTGAAATTGATGTGAAAAGCAGAGGCAGTGTTCAGACCCAGGGTTTTGTTTCACTGTTTGAACAGAGAGCGTTTCACACGTTTTCCTTCCCTCCTGTGACATTGATGCTCATCTTCCTTCCTGCTCATCTGGACCTTACAAATTTCCAGTCACTTCTCCTCCTGACACCACATTTCACTCAGGGATGCATGGGATGGAAATTGCACTGAGCTGCCACGGAGTGCAGGAAATCAGTTTTTCCACTCCACCAAACTCCAGCCCCAAATCCAGGATGAGGAATATGGCCTTAGCCCTCTCCTATTAATGTTGTATTTTTTCCTTTTGTTCCACTTACATGTATATATCATGTCCTGACAAATGAAAGTGGAGCTTTTCCAAGATAAATAACATTATCTTTGCAGAACCCTACAGCACCCCATGGCAACTCATTATTTCTCAATTAAATTTACTGCTCATTGGCAGTTGCTCTGCTTTAATTTTCGGCTATTTGTTTACTGAAGACCAAAATGCATAACACAAAGCCCTATAAAAGTCAGCCTAAGTTAATTAAATGTGAAACTGGGAAACCCTAACTTTGCCTCCTGAGCAATTTTGTCATGAGATCTCCTTAAAAATGTCACTTTTCACAGAAATTTATTTAGACATATGTAACCACGATTAATTAAATGTGTGGTCCCTCCACAACTCACTCCAAAAGACACTTTGCTGTATTTTGTAACCACTGACTGGAGAGAAACAGGAGTTCAAAGGATTCACAAAGCCACAGGAAGAAAAGATATTTCAGCCAGACCAATATTTTTAGACTACTTACATGCTCCTGAGTTATTTTGTCTGAATGCAGGATGCCTGAGTACAGGTTTGGAAGAGATGCACCACATTATTTTCCTGGTTTCTTTCCTTGATGGGACCATGGATTTGATGGATTGCAAAGCAGTCAAGTAATTTAGGTTTATATCATCCATTTTACATATTCATAAAAATACTCTGGTCCATGTCCACTACAAGCTGCTCTTCATGTAGATCAAGAAATGGCAATAAATGTAAAAAACTGAGAGATACAAACCTTGGGCTGATGATGCTCCTACAGCACATCAGAAATAATTTTTTCATTAACTCTCTTCAATATTTGCATTCCCCTCTCCAAGCTAGGCAGACCATGTAAATCCTACTTTCCTACCCTGTAAATCCTACTCTCCATGTGCTTATTTCTCTGCATAGGTCATGGAGACCTTGAGATCATCTCAGGCATGGTGCAAATGATGCAAATCATTGTTTCTGTTCAGGTCAAGTCTGTCCTCATGGTCTCAGGGTGGGGTGTGTCCATCACAAACCCACCACTCAGACACCTTTGCCAACCATGGAAACACAAACCTTCATCCAACCCTGGGAGAGGAGGGTAAAATAGAGACCAAACACCACCTGAAAATGCCAATTTTCCACCACTCTTTGTAGCAACAGCCTGTAGAATTTCCTAAGATAAGTCATCAGATTTTAGGTTGAAATCTGGAGGCAACTTATTGAAATCTAAGAGCAGAAATTTAACATTTCAGAAACACTTTCCAGTGCTAAAAGATTCCCCAGCTTGGAGTTTGAAACTCCAGATTTATTTCTAAACCCACCAATCATTTGAAGGAGGAGAGGAACGGGGCAATCTTTTCTGAGAGTCACAAATCAGAACACAAATCATGAACAAAGGATCCTGAAGATGGGTAACAGTCTCCATTTCACAATCCCCACAAGCCAGTTTGAAGGAAACAGAATCCAAGGCTTCAATATTCTGAGACAGATTCCTTCAAAAGGGAGATGTACAAAGCTGGGGGTGCTCAGCCTGGAGAAAAGGAGACTCAGGGCTGCCCTCATCACTCTGCACAGCTCCTGAAAGGTGCCTGTGCTCAGCTGGGGCTGGGGCTCTTTCTCCAGCAGCACTGACACAACCAGAGCACACAGCCTCCAGCTGCACCAAGGGAAAATACAGGTTGGATAGCAGGAAAAAGTGTTTTACAGAAAGGTGATTAAAGTTCTGGAATGGCTGCCCAGGGAGGCGGTGGAGTCCCCATCCCTGGGTGTGTTTAACAAAGCCTGGATGTGGCACCGGGGGGCCAGGGTTTAGATGAGCTGCTGGGGCTGGGTTGGACTTGAAGGTCTCTTCCAACCCAGTGATTCTGTGAATTCTGTAAATTCTGTGAATTCTGTAAATTCTGTAAATTCTTTGTGTTCTGTGATTCTGTGGATTCTGTGATTCTGGGTTTTCTGGGAATTCTGAGATTCTGTGGATTCTGTGAAACTCTGTGAATTCTGTAAATTCTGTGATCCTGTGGATTTCTTTGGACTCTGGGATTCTGGGATTTTTGTTAATTCTGTGAATTCTTTGGATTCTGCGTGATTCTGGGATTCTGTGATTTCTGTGGAATCTGTGATTTCTGGAATTCTGCGAATTCTGTGGATTCTGTGGATTCTTTGGATTCTGTGATTCTGTAAAATCTGTGAATTCTGTGAATTCTTTGGACTCTGGAATGCTGTGGATTCTGTGATTTCTGTGGATTCCGTGAACTCTGTGGATTCTGTAAATTCTGCAAACTGCACTTCTAAAGGTTTTGCCAAGGTTCTTGTTGCAGGAACGAGCAGCTCAGCGGGGAAGAAGGTTTTTTCCCAGCAGGATCCACAACCAGAGCCCTGGCCAGAGCCCGTCAGAGGGCAGCAGAGCTCGTGCCTGGTCCTTGCTGCTGATCCCAGAGCTGTGCCTGAGGCAGGTGCAGGGGAGCAGCAGGGTGATGGTGCTGAGGTGAATTCTGCATCTTGGGCAAGGTGAGGGAAGCACGGTTGTCTGCAGCTAATAAGTTTATAACAGGATTTCTTCCTCAAGCCAAAACCAGCCCAGATTTACAACTCTCCCACAGCACTCTGAACTTTCCGACACTCCTCCTGAAACGTTTCATTATTGCTCAATTACTGTCATGTTCTCTTAAAGAGCTGCAGGGGGAAGGTGGGCTCCATTTGGAGGCCAGATGCCATTTCCATTTCCTCAAAAAGCTGCTCAGTGCAATAAATAACCCAGTCACCCTTCAGAAACCGGCTTTGAGGCTGCGATAAGTTTGAAAAAAAAAAAAAAGAAAAAGAAGTGAAAACCGTGACATGTTCTATGTGTAATGGAAACTAACCAGAAACTAAGATGTTAAATTAGTGGCAGGGCACCTTTGTCTTGTGGCTGGGCCAGACTGTCTGGCTGGCTTGGAGGCAAAGAGCAGCAGGAACTCTCCCCCAGCCTCAGCACTGATGCTGTCTCACTGTGCTGGGCTCGCCTAGAAAAGGGTTTTTTGTGTGGGGGATACAGAATTGGCTTCTCTGGAAGCTGCTGGAACCTTCTCCTGTGTCTGACTGAGCCAATCCCAGCTGGCTGCAGGATGGACCCAGCACTGGGGGAGGGTAATGCTGAGAACAAGGACCTGAGCCCACTGTCCAGGACAAAACCATCACCTCTGCACAAGCAGCTGCTCAGCACCACTTAAGGTGAGCTTTGGGAAATGAGAAATCAAGGATTTTCCACACTGAAAAGCAGGTTTGAACTCTTGTTCCTAAGGTCTGGCCAGACTGGACTTCAGATATTACAGCCCACTCCAGCATGGGAGGTCTTAAAATCCTGTAAAATTCTTAAATTTTCCTTAACGAGAAAAGCTGAGGCTCTACTGTGCTCAGAACCCACCCCTGAGCCCAGGCTCTGTCACAGGGTTTGTGAATCACCTGACAGCTCTCATGCCTTCACTTCCACAGCACATCATCATCCAAAAGCTCTTTTCTGCCTTGATACGAGTCACAAGTATCTGTTTGTACATATGGGAACCACATTTTGTATTCCAGATGGAAATTCATCCTCGATTTCAGAGAAGGAAACGAGCTATTTCATACGAGATGCATAATTTGTTGTGTGAATATGAAATATGTGACTGCCTCACATGTTGTGAGCTAATCATAAAAAAAAATTAGATTGGAGAAGGTCCCATCTGTCTCTAAATCCTATGATAGCTGTTTCTCAGCTAACTCCAGCTCTGCCAGTACCTGTACACACACAGCAAGGAGAGGTTTCTGTGCCAGGGATTTAGTGAAAAAAACAGGAACAAATACAAAGCTGCAGCTGAAGTTACCTCCAAGGCAGTGAGGAAACATCTCAGAGGGAATTGAGACCTTATGACACCTCTCCAGCTGACTGAAGTCACTCCCCAACTCTTCAATTTGTTCTTGACCTGCCCTTTTTTATCCAGGCTCCCCTGCAATTATCTTCTTAACATAATTTCCCTGCAGTTCCCTGAAGAGCCTTAATGGGATCACTGGGACAGATCCAGCTGCTGAGAGCGTGGGGGCAAAAAGATGATGGGAATATTGCCACTCTCATTGGTGAGGCTGCAAGTTCAGCCTGGGGCTTGCTGGCCTCAGCAGCAGCTCTGCCACACAAATTCAGCAGCTCTGACTCAGGTCTGACCTGCTTTGCTCCTTCTGTCCTGGTCCCATTTATCTGCACCAGGCTCCTGAGCCTGACATTAAAGCTCTGCTCCAGTATCACCAAGGAGCTCCTCCCCTGGCATCCAAGGAGCAGTTTAAGGAGATTATTCAATTATTATTTAATTCATTATTATTATTCTATTAAATTAATTATTATTATTCAGTTGGAAACAGCAATATTTGCCTGTTCCATTCAGCGTGCTACTGCAACTGCTGCAGCTTGTGTGCCTCAAAAAATGAAACAGGTTTGAAACAGCAGCACAAGGTGGTACCAGGTTCCCAGGCCTGATAAGACATTTTCATGTAAAAGAAAAAGAAGCCCCAGGTCTCAGCTACCAAAGCAGTGAGGCCGCTGGAACCAGGTCAGCTCTGCTCATCCCTTTCTCTCTCCAGTGCTCAGGGCAATGATGCCCCACCTTAGATGCCATAGCTGAGTCCCCATGTTTAGTGAGATGAATCTTTGCCATCCTACAGGTTTAAGCCACTCATGGGATTACATAAAATTGCCTGGATTAAGAAAATTTTGTGTCTTGAATCCATTTAACTAAGCAATGCAGATCACTGTAGGTTAATATTTTGTCCTGGATTTTACCAGCACAGCCCTTACACCACCCTTTTGGAGGGTTCCAAATCAGAAGTTCCTTCAAGACTGGATTCAGAATCTACTGCAGTCAATTAAAAACTTAGGTACACTCAGCAGGGTTTAGATCTGCTCCTTTAGGACCCCTATTAGTTACAAACCATGTCCATCTTTTAATCAAGGACCATGCATTAATGATTTAGGAATTACCCTGTCTTGGCCAGCCAGGCCTCGTGGACATCATTCTGACAGGATCTGTCTTCCATCACACCCATCAATTTTACCATCTCTGTTGAGAGAAAAGCAAATTAGCAAAGGAGTGAATTTAGATTTCTCACAGTTCCCAGAGATTTCTCCAAGTGTTTTTTTACCTCATGCTTCCCATGGCTCCTCTGGTGGAAATCTTCCTGCACTGGGATGTGTCTGCTGACAGCAAAAATGGTGTTAGAAAATACCCAAAATGTGCAGCCTGGAGAGGAAGGGTGTGACCGTGTTCACAGGGGTCTGAGGATGAGGGAAGAGACAAGGATCTGGCTCCATGTTTAGAAGGCTCGATTTAATGATATATATTATATTAAAACTATACTAAAAGAATAGAAGAAAGGATTTCATCAGAAGGCTGGCTAAGAATACAATAAGAAGGAATGATAACAAAGGTTTGTGGCTTGGGTCTCTGTCCGAGCCAGCTGGGCTGTGATTGGCCATTAATTAGAAACATCCACATGAGACCAATCCCAGATGCGCCTGTTGCATTCCACAGCAGCAGATAACCATTGGTTACATTTTGCTCCTGAGGCCTCTCAGCTTCTCAGGAGGAAAAATCCCAAGGAAAGGATTTTCCATAAAAGATGTCTGCGATAGAAGGGGAAGGTGGGAAATGTGCAGGGCTGGCTGGGCATCTTGCACAGCTTTGGGAAAATGCTCAGCTCTGGCTGTCAGCTTTAGCTGAGATTTTGAGATCCACAAAGGACAGCTGCTGCCTTTTCTGGGGCCTCTAAGCCTCAGCCCATGGCCACAAGTGCTCAGGTAGAGCTATTCAATACAGAATCACAGAATTAACCAGGCTGGAAAAGACCTTTGAGATCATCAAGACCAAACTGTTACCAAACACCTCCTCATCAACTAAACCATGCCCAGAGTGCCACATCCAGGCTTTATTAAACAAATCTAGGGATGGTGACTCCCCCACCTCATGAGCAGGCAATTCCAGTGCCCAATCACTTTTAGTGAGGAATTTTTTCCTGAAAAAAAAAATCCCAGCATTTTCTCAGAAGGGCTTTACCTCTGGCTCTGTCACCTTTTCTCTGGACTTGGTTGTAAATCCCTTTTGGATCCTTTACAACACGAGAGGCAGGGAGAGGGAAGAATCGCCTGGCTTAAAACAAAGCAGCTCATTCAAAAGCAGTTGTTTGCCTTGGGCTGCAAACACTGACTTTTACAAACAGCAGACACGTCCTGGGGATTTGGGGTGACTGCTGCAACGTTTTCAGGCTGGATAGTAAACAGCCAGGTTACCACTGACACTGCCCTGATGCAGGGATTGTGGTTCCTTTCCTCCTCCCTGGGGAACACAAGCCATGATCCTGCTAGAGAAACAAATGATTAATCATAGCAGGGCTACCTCATTAAGATTTATTACAAACCCTTGTGATAGCTCAGGAAAACTGCTTCCAGGAGTCATCCAATAAAGCAGAATTAACAAGACAGCCCCTCAGATGGAACTGTGCTGCCCAAATCCCTTTACACTGACCTGCAGCCAGAACTGCTGCCACAGCCACAGCAGCTGCCCAGCATCAGCAGGGCTCTGCAGCCTTCAGCCACAGAGCTATAGAGCTGGTGAACAAAGAGAAAGGGGGGAAAACACAACATTGTGCCATTTGATTGTGATTTATGCCCCATTCCACCTCGCCTTTTAGGGGGAAAACACCACACCTTGCACAGGAGTGGCCTTTGGTGTCGTGTGAGCAGCCCTGCTGCCTCACACCACTGCAATACAGGCTGCAGACTGCCCTGCCAGCTGATCCCAGAGCTTGCTCCCACCAGGAACTGTTGCAGTGTGATTTCAGGGTTTACCTCAGAACCTCGGGTCCCTCCCCTGATAATTCCATGCCAGGTGTGTCAGTGACCTCTCCTTTCCCCTCCCAGCACTGTCTGTCAGACCTGGCGTTCCAGAAGGGATTGGCAGATTCACAGGATGCCCTCTACCCCTGGGGGCATTGGGCCATCCAGGTGTCCTTTGTCCCTTTGTCCCTCCCCTCCTGTCCCTGCTTGGTGGCTCCCTGCCCCTTCCCTCCCCTCTCCCCAGGGTTCAAAGGAGCAGCAGCCGCGGGCTCAGGGAGTTCTGTTGGAGCTGGTGCTGCATTCAGAGGCTGTGGGCCAGAATAAAGCTCTGGATCAAACCCTCCATCAGAACCGACTCCTTTCCTTCACCATCACCTTAAAGCTTCTCCACAGAGGGAAACCTGAGGAGCAGCCCCTGTTACGGGGGAAGCTCCATCCCAGCACCACCAGAGCTCCTGCAGGGCTGGACTTATCTGCACGTACCCAACTGCAGCACCCAGCCAGCCAAAAGTGTCTGTGGGGTGAAACACCACACACCCAGCCAGCCAAAAATGTCTGTGGGGTGAAACACCACACATCCAGCCAGCCAAAAGTGTCTCTGGGTGAAACACCACACACCCAGCCAGCCAAAAGTGTCTCTGGGTGAAACACCACACACCCAGCCAGCCAAAAGTGTCTGTGGGTGAAACACCACACACCCAGCCAGCCAAAAGTGTCTGTGAGTGAAACACCACACACCCAACAGCCCAAAGTGTCTGTGGGGTGAAACACCACACACCCAGCCAGCCAAAAGTGTCTGTGGGGTGAAACACCACAGTGCTGCTGTTTGGTTCACCACCAAGGCCAGACAAGCTCAGGCACATCCTGTCTGCAATATTGGTAATTATTCCAATAAGGAAGGACCAAATGCAAGTCTTGGGTGCACTGATGGCACCTGCATGGCCACCCAGCTGCCCACACGCCTCGAGGTTCTCCACAGCCTGGAACAATCTGCAAGACAAACCACAGCACCAGATCCCCTGAGAGCATCCCTGCCTCTGAGAGAATCAGCAGCAGACTCCAGCTCCAGCTGCAGGAAAGAGCAGGAGACACCCAGCACAGACCTGACGCCCAGCATTCTGCCAATTCTCAGAACCAGGTTTTTTGCTGTTTCCTTTCAAAGTGAAATTTTTGTTTGCTGATCGTGTTTTAAAGAAAAATGGATGCACACAGAACACAAATAATCCCAAGACTCAAGTGCAATATTGGGGTAAAATGAAACATTCCAGTTGTCCCAATATTATTTTGTTTTCTAGAAAAAACCCTTGCAGCAGGTAACCAGGTCTCCCCATTTAAGGAGAGTAAACCCAGCACCCTCCATTGCCATTAAAGTAACTAAAAAGGTGCAGAGCCCAGAGCAGCTCCTTCCAAAGGTGAAATATCTGTTTCTGTGGTGAGCTCAGTGACACAAGGGAAAGCTGCCCAGCATGTGAAAAGATCCAGGACAACATTTTTCAGTTTGTTTTCCCCATTGGTGTGTAATGTTATCCAACTCACACACAGCTGAACTAGATCATGCCTTCCAGGAGGATCTCCAGGTCTGAGGTGAAGCATCCCAGCTAGAATTAATTTCCCTCTTGTCCTGCTCAGCTGGGTAATTACTGTGCTGCTCCACAGTTGTCTTTCCAACCTAATTTCAACATCCACCCTCAAGGTCTTCTTCTGGTATAGCAAAATCAGGGTGCCCCCAATGAAGGAATGATTGGCATCTGACTCCATTGATTCAGAATGCTGAACAAGTGCTATATTATATTATATTATATTATATTATATTATATTATATTATATTATATTATATTATATTATATTATATTATATTATATTATATTATATTATATTATATTATATTATATTATATTATATTATATTTATTATATATTGATGCTATACCACAAAGAATACTAAAATATACTAAAGAAAATTCATGACTGTCTCAAGACAGCCAGGACACAGCTCTGAGTGATTGGCCAAGGAAACAAAGCAATCCCCAGCAGAATCCAATTGACAAATCACTTCAGGTAAACAGTCTTCCTAACACATTCCCCATGTGCAAAAACAACGGGAGCAGAGAATAGAGATAAGAATTGTTTTTCTCTTCTTCTCTCTGTTCTTCTCCGGGAAAAACCCTGAGAGAGAGAATTATGTCTCTCTGTTCAGAGAATGTGAATGCCACATTCTGATGCAGGGAATTTCCTTCCACTACCTGCCACACTGCCTCTAAACTTCCTTTTCAGCAAGCCAAGCAGCCTGAGCTCTTTTATCCTGACTTTCACTGCAGACCTTTACATCCCATTACAGCTGAGTTACCCTCCAACCTGTGTCCAAGAGAACAAAAGCCCAAAATGCTGTTTGGAGGGTCAGAAACTTTCTGCTTTGCCAAAGAGTGCTACCCACTGAAATTGCCTCAGATGCAAACACCAACTTGATAAAATTGAGGGGCGTGAGAAGGGCAGCATTGGAATGGGCTGCCCACACAATCACCATCCCTGGAAGTGTTCAAGAAATGTGTAGATGTGGTGCTTAGGGACACAGTTTAATGGAGAATCTGGCAGTGTAGATTGAACTCAATGCTCTTGGAGGGTTTTTCCAGCCTTTAATGATTTTGTGATGCCATGAAGGAAATCCCAGCCTCTGTAGCTCCTCCAAGGCTTTCATGAGCTGCCACTTGTGAACATTCCCTGATTTCAGTTATCCATCAGCTCATGCATGTCTGGCAATCCCCACTCTGTTAGGGAGCTCTGAAGTCTCTTCTGTGCCATGAGGCTGTGCAAGGTCTGTGAGCTGTGTGTGCTGTTTGAGATGGTTTCACTCAAAATGGCACCTGCCCATGGGGAAGAGAGAATTCTCCAAACAAATGGCTCATTATTATTTCAGCACTTGCATGGGAGGGGTCCTAGGAAAGGTTTTCATCAACAAAACTCTCTATGGGTACCACTGACAGCTAGAGCTCCCAGGCAAGGCATGCTGAGGTGAAAATCCAGGGAATGCCATTCCCTCTTGGAGCCAATTCCTTCAGTGTCAAATCAGCAGCCAACGAAAACACATTAAAATCAATGCCCTCAAAAATGACAAGCTCCAAAAAAACACACCCTGGAAAAAGAGATGGTCAATGCAAAGCTGTTCATGAGGCCACCTCCAGCTGCCAGGCTCCCTGTCACAATATTCCCCCACAGTTTTTCCCCAGTGAAATATGGCTGGAGCCAGTGTGCTGCTGCCCCTTTGCTGAGGCAGCACGGCAGGAGCGTGGAGCAGGCTGTGCCTCACTGTGTTTGTTCAGCCCCAAGGAAGGCCAATCTCTTCCTTGACTCCCACAGTCACTCTGCTGAAAGAACATTCCTGCATGGAGGGGTCTTTGTGCTTCCCCCCAGGCTGTGCTGGTGGTCTCCCAAACCAGGCTGTGGTGTCTCAGCGGCAGTTCCAATTATGGAGCCCAAGGAAGCAGATAAACAAGAAGCTGGATGATTTTGTGAGTGAATTTAGGCTTGTGATAACAAAGGCAAGCCCTGCAGCCAGGCAAAGCCTGTGGGAACACAGTTTCTCATCTAGTTTGATTAAGGCAAGCCATCAGGAACTGCTGAATCAGCCAAAAGAAGTGAGCTGCCATCCTCTGCAGAGCCCCAGTGACTCCCAGGGTCTCATCCTGCTCTGCCAGCAGCCCTGAAATCCCCTGGGACAGCAGCACTGAGCCCTCAGCGAGCCACCAATAAACCCAGCACCACTGCTCAAAACATGGTCAGGCAAGCTGCCCCTGACCTCTCAGGCTCCCTGCATCCATCCCCTCAACCCAGACCCCCTCCCTCCTGACCTACAGGACCCTTCCAGCTGAGCCCAGAGCTCCGCATGTGCAGGCTGCAAAGTGCAGTGAGCCACAGGGCAGGAGCAGCGGGGATAATTACTGCTCTGACTGGAGACAGGGCTGCACATTAAAAGCAGCTGTTAAGGGTAATGGTGGGTTGTCCACCTCGTGGTCTTCCCAGAGAGTGGAAAAGATGTTTGAGGCAGAAATGAGTTAGTGGGCTCAGTGTTGAGGTTAATGGAGAGAAGTTTATAGTCTGCTGTTCACAGGCTTTAGGTGTTTCCAGCACTGGTGTGTCCATGTCTCTGAGCAAGGAATAAAGAGGATCTGTCCCCCAGGCCACCCCACTTGTGAGTCCAATTATTGAAATTGAGGCAGGTTGATAACACAGCCAGACTTTTTGGCAGAAGGGAAACCAGCACTTCTGTCTATGTTCAACACCCCGCATGACATTCCAGCACTTTCTGAAATGCATCCACATCACTGCAGGGATCAAAACTGTGCCCACCAAGCTCATCCTCACTCAGAACAATGCCTTGAGCCCAGGCTGTCCCAGGAAACACAGACAGTGGTGAGGGGTGATGTTGGTGTGAGCAAATATCTGTTTCTTATCCCAAAAAAGCTCAAGGGATCACACCCTGGGCAGGCAGCAGCAGCTCCATCTGCTCTCCCTGTGCTGCCTCAGCCACAGCACAGCTCCTCCAGCAGAGGAATCATCAGCTGGGCACCGAGAGCTCCTGCTTCAGCAGTATTTCTCTGATGCCTGTGAAGTAATTACCAACAGCTCTTCCCACTGTCCTCTAATGGAAGGTGGCCTCATTAATTACGTTACACTGAGTCAGCTTAGCTTGCTCAGAGATAATCAAAACACTGTTAGTTCTTCTTCCAAAATAAACAGCAAACTTGCTACAACACCTTGTGTTTAAATATTTTCCACTGTGGCTTTCACATTCTCTGAAAAAATCCCTTCACCCAGGATTTTTCTCCTGGGAAGCTGAGAAGCTTCAGAGAAAAAGGAAAACAATTCTCATCTCATTTGCTTCTCCTGTGTTGTGCTCATGGGGAATGTCTTTGGATATTGTTTACCCACAGGTGATTGTTCCATTGGTTTCATGTAAATTGTTTTCACTCTTTGGCCAATCAGGGCCAAGATGTGTCAGGACTCTGGAGAGAGTCAGGAGTTTTCATTATTATCTCTTTAGCCTTCTGTAAGTATCCTTTCTGTATTTTTAATATAATATACTATAATAAAGTAAAAAACTTGCCTTCTGAGAAGATGGAGTCAGAGTCATCATTCCTGCCTTCATGGGGGCATTTCCTGCAAATACAATATTCCACCATGCCTTGAACTATCTGAACCTCATTTCCTATGAGAATCTGTTCACCCACTCCTGAACTGCCACAATGTGCAGAAAATCGTCAAGATATTTCGTGATGATTCCATCTTCTTCTGTTGTTTCCAGCAGAAGAGGATGGAACACCCCAGTCAGACTCCAGTGAAGCTTTGGCAGTGATGCAGACAATGCAGCACCTTGAGAGCACCAGGAGCCCTCAGCAGTGACCATATTTCACTGTGTGACCTCTGCTGGCCCCTGCACGATGCTGGTTCTGAGGAGGAACCTCCTGTGCTGGCTCATCAACTCCACCTAAATTAATGTGGTTGTTAATATTGACCAATCTACATATTGCTCCTGGTGTTAATGCCTTTCCCTCAGCAGCTCCACTGTTTCCCCTTGCCTCTGCTCTATGGCACAGAATATTTGCACCCTAAATGTGCCTCTTTAAACATAAGCTGGGCTTAACAGAGCACATCTACAGGCTCACGTTTGTCCTTTCCCTTAAATATATGAAATAACATCGTTTAGGTGACATGATTTATTAAATAATGTTATGTTTAATCCCTAATAATGTTTAATCCCTGTGGTTATCAGAGAAAGGCAAAAGGGCTGGATCACCTTCCAGAAACATCTTTTCTTTTGTTGTTATTATAGAGAACCTACAGGAATTAGGAATAGGAACCATCTCAGAGTAAGTATTAAATGATAAGGAAGAGACCAGAGCTTCCTTAAGGGAGGACGTATGGAATTTAGGAGAAATGGTCATATTTTAGAAAAGCAAAAATGTTTCTGCTTAGCATCTTGAAGATATTTTGAAATGTTTAGGTTTTTCCTTCCTATACATTTGTTTCAGAAAAATCATCAGTGTTTAATTTCTAAGGAGGGATTTAAATGGTCTCAGAGCGTGCAGCTGAAGGAAAATGAATCAAACTGAACATTTAGGGTCCCCTATTTGTTCTGCTGAATAATCTTCCTCTTAGTGCTATCAGAAAGAAATTAAGAAGCATTTTTTTAGTTTAACAAGTAAAAGTAGAAATCAATTATTCAGAGTTCTAGTTCTGAGCTGTTTTGAAAAATCTACCTTTTTGATATGCTTGAGATCATTTAAAGATATTAAGAAATATGGTTGCGTGCAGCAAATTAAAGGAAGCATCAAAATATCAGATGCAAAATAAAAGCTTTAAAACAAATCTCCATAACCATCAGTGAAAACATTTGACAATTATTTATATTTCAAATAAAACAGGTGATTTGTTCAATTAAAATGGAGATGCAATCTTTCTTAAAAGTAATGAAAATGCAAATACTCAGTACTAGATAAATTAGTCTGGGAAAATGCATATGTACAGAAAATAGGTCATGTTGCCCTGAGTGAAAGAGGGAGGGAAAAGCAGAAAATTGAAGGGAAAAGGCAAATTGAACTCAAGTTCTTATTTCTCAACAGCATCCTTTAACAAAACCCACTCTTTATGTTTTCTCTACAAACATTGAACCAACAAGGAAAAGGTCACTGGGATCTGACCTCCCTTTAATAATACATTGGCAGTTTTTCCTTTAGAGGGAAAAACATTTTGTAAGAGCAAAGACAAATAATCCCAACTAGATTAATAAATTACTTTAAAGAGAGAGCTGAAAAAGAAAGCCCCACAAATCAGGACAGTCCTTCTGCTTTTATTTTAGTACCTTTTGTTTCAGCACCTTTTCTTAAAAAAAAAGAAAGAAAGAAAGAAAAAAGGTGCATAAAACGATATTTGGAAATAATATTTGGAATACCACAGGGTGTTAGGGAAAACAGAGGAGCTGAGTCCCACTGGGCAGCCAAACAAGGAGGCACTGAAGAGGCAAAAACACTGCAGGGAGAAAATCCACTTTCCTCCTCTCCTCCTTGTTTTACCCCAGTCTCAGAGGTCACTGGTTCATTTATTTAATTAACCAAGTGGCACCTCCAGAGCTGCAGGGTTTGTTCCCCTCTTGGTTATCCCACAGGAGAAGAGCTACAGGATCGTTCCACTGTGCTATTTTCTGAGACCCCTGTTGCTGGAGGGAATGCTGAATCTGACTCCATGTTCTCAGAAGGCTAATTTATTATTTTATTATCTATATTATATTAAGAATACTATACTAAAGAATACAGAAAGGATACAGACAGAAGGCTTAAAGATAATAATGAATTTCGTGACTCATTCCAGAGTCAAACACAGCTTGGCCCCAGTTGGCCAGTAAGTCAAAATAATTTACATGAAACCAATGAAACAATCCCCTGTGGGTAAACAATGTCCAAACACATTCCAAAGCAGCAAAACACAGGAGAAACAAATCAGATAATTATTGTTTCCTTTTTCTCTGAGGTTTCTCAGCTTCCCAGGAGAGAAATCCTGGGCAAAGGGATTTTTCCAGAAAATGTGATGGTGACATTCCACAGCTCTGGAACCACAGGACATCACCCAGATCTGCCTTTCTGGCTGGGACGAGACCCTTCTAAAATAAACCTTCAAGGTTTTAGGTCATGTTTTTGGAGGAAAAGGGGAGGAAAGGTCCAGGTCAGAAATGGGCATTGCCGTCAGAGGGGTCAGACATCCCTGGCACGGGGCAGGTCCTTGAAGGCCCAGGCAGACACGAGTCCTTGGTGTGACCAGGGCACACTGTGGCTCTGTGACCTGCACCATCAATCCTCCAGCAGTCTGAATGAGGCTTCAGCCCAGACTTCCCACTACAACACCAAAAATCCCCATTTTCAGCAGCAGTTTCACTCCTCAGAGAGGAGTCTGGCCCCAGCAATGTCCATCCTGGGATACACCAGAAGCAAGAGGAGAATGGAACACTCTGAGCTCAGGGGAACAGATTTAACCACAGACATGAACCGTGAGATGAACCAGCCCCTCTCTCTGACCCAGGAACAAAACTCCAGGGACAAGTTACACCCTGGCCCAGGAGAGCTGATCCTGCCCTGGGGTGGAGGCTGCAGCACCTTTGGCATCCCCTCTTCTCTAATTTTGTGCCCTTGCTATGAATGTTTTGAAAACAAAACAAAAAAAAATCCCAAACAACCAAAATGCAGAAATGAATTCTCACTGAAATTCTTTTCGTGATTACTGTGTAAATAATATTCCAATAAAATGAGAGATGCAAATCTCCTTTAAGGCCTCATTCACCAGACTCCTGCTCTTGCCTTTCAAACCTCAGCATCAGCAGCTCAGTCTTTCGTCTCCCACCCATCAATTGATACTTAAATAATGCATAAAACTGTCTTATTAAATGCATGTTGAATATTTATTTGGAAGCTCATCACAAGTTGAAAGATAACCTTCATTTTCAATTCCCTTTGGGATAATCAGCTAATTGGGTATCAGCTGAAGCTCAGCCTCTTCAGATTGCTGACAGCATGGGAGCCCCTCCCAATGATGCCTCAGTCCTTGAGGGGCTGTGGGGCTTTGTCCAACCCCAGTTAAGCCACAGGTTCCTTATAAAATCAAAGATAATTCACATGGTCACTCCAACCCCAGCTAAGCCACAAGTTCCTTATAAAATCAAAGATAATTCACATGGTCACTCCAACCCCAGATAAGCCACCAGTTCCACCTAAAATCAAAGATAATTCACATGGTCATTGTCCAACTTGAGCTAAGCCACCAGTTCCACCTAAAATCAAAGATAATTCACATGGTCACTGTCACCCACACCTTCAGTGCTGCCTGTGCTGTGGATTTGGGCCAGACCCAGGACAGAGATGACAATTTCCTTGAGGTCACTGCTTGAACCATGTCCTCAAACCAACTCTCTGGGGCCTCCTGGCAGGAATGCAGCGGGATCTCAGGTTTGTTTGCTCCTCACACACTTTGCATTAAAGCATCTTGTGATAAATTCAGATTTCAGAATTGCTTTAATACAGCCTGGGCTGTTTCTGGTCTGACCAGTGGAGTTGCTTCCTGTTCATCAGGTAAACGTTAAGGAAGTCAGGAGCAAAGGCAGAAACAAACACCATTTTCTGTTGGAGAATCCTCTCTCCTCTCTGAAGACCACACTAAGGTGTGAAAGGCTGCTGGTAAATTGCTATTTATTCTGTTTTGGTTTATTTTATTTTGGTTTATTTTAATATTTTATTGCATCCCATGGGATACAGGAACCCTGCTCAGCATCACCTGCTCCTACAGGACATCCCATGGGACAGAGGAATCCTGCTCACTTGAGAAAGTGAAAGCTCAGCCTTCCCCATATTTTAACTTTTTCCAAACTGCTCTGAGGAACCATTTCTTCCAGGCAGGCCCCAGGTAGCCTTTGGCACGTTTGAAAAACTCAATGCCTGTAGGTTCCTAATTCTGTATTTCCAGCACCAAAGGTGTGAGCTGCTTTTGAATAAAGTGAGCCTGCAGCAGCTCCCAATAAATTTCACATCCCTGCAAAAGTCCTGTTGTTGGGAGCTGCTTTCATCCTTTCATTTGCAAGTTGCCTTCATTACTCCCTTCCTTTTCCATCACAGAAAGGCTGCTGCTGACACCTCCCATGCACCAGGTGCAGAACTATAAACTCAGAGTAACTCCACTAAATTTAATGTGCTTAACGTGGCTACTCTGGATTTGTGCTGCTGCAAATGAGATCAGAGCCCTCCCAGGCACAGGAGCCAGAGGGAGGTCAGATGTTTGCCATGCATTACCTCCCTGTCAGCGTGCTAATGCTCTGCAAGCCTCAAATGCTTCTCCCCAGACACCACAGTTCCAGGAATGGCACTGAAAGCACTCTGAGCTCAAGGCAGAGCTCACACCAGAGCTGGCGAAGCCTCCAGCTTCAACAACCTCATCTTTGTGAGCTGAGAGAGGAAAAGATGCAGCAGCTTCCAAAGGATGGCAACAAACCCATGCTTGTTGATGCCACCACCACAGAACCATGGGATATTTGGTTTGGAAGGGACCTCAAAGATAATCTAGTGTCTCAGACATATTTTCTGAAAAATCCTTTGCTAGGATTTTTTTGTCCTGAGAAGTTGAGAAGCCGCGAAGCCTCAGAGGAAAAGAAAAACAATAATTATCTGCTGCTGTGGAATGCAACAGGTGCATCTGGGATTGGTCTCATGTGGTTGTTTCTAATTAATGGCCAATCACAGTCCAGCTGGCTCAGACTCTCTGGTCACTCACAAGATTTTATTATCCTTTCTATTCCTTGCCAGCTTTCTGATGAAATCCTTTCTTCTATTCTTTTAGTATAGTTTTAATATATAATTTCCTTTTAATATAATATATATCATAAAATAATAAATCAGCCTTCTGAAACATGGAGTCAAGATTCTCATCTCTTCCCTCATCCTGGGACCCCTCTGAACAGCACCACAATCTAAGAAAGCAAAACAGGGTCAGAGGTTTGATCAGTGCATCTCAGTCTGTTAATATTGCAGGCAGTGAAGGTTGTTTGCTCCAGCTGGTCTGAAAAGTGGAGACTGCACTAAAAATGATACTGATGCCTCAGGTTTTGGCTTTTATATTTTTCAGATTCTGTGCTGCTTTAGTGTGTGGGTCTGGGTTCATATTATGGGATGGTAAGCTCTGTGCACAGAGCAGGGAGACAAAACAATTCCTGCTCCAGCTGGGCACCAAGGACAAATGATCCCAATCTCAGCCCAGGAGCACAAACACCGTGGGCTGCAGAGAGAAAAACAAGCAGGATGGGACTGGATGGGCTAAAGCTGGAATGGGACAATGAACTGCAAGGTGCAAATGGAGCAGAACTGATCAAAGGGAGAGACCCCATGAACAGTCGTGCATTTTGTGACCAATTTGGTTCATCTTGGGTGCAGCCCTGGCTGGGCTCTTGTGCTGCCCAAGGTGGATCCATGGAGGAGATCCTTTGAATAAATCCCTGCTTTATTCTTTAGCTCTGTCCAGCCTCTGTTCTAGGTCAGCCTTCTCAGGGCATCAATACAAAAAACCTCACAATACTCCTCTGCTTTGCCTTCTTATTAGCAAACATAGCTGTGAGGCATGATTATGGGTGCTCATCATTTCCATTGTAATTATGAGGAATTATCTGTAACACCATTTTAAATTTGCCTCTCAGTAATTCACTGAAGAAAATCTGACTTCTGTTCACTTCATTATTGTGTTCTTGGTGTCAGAGAATAACAGAATCAGTTTGTTTTCACCAGATGAGCAGACCCATTTTTTGTGGGGAAAAAGGATTGTGGTGACTGGGAAAAAAGAGCAAGAAACAATTAAGGTTTTAAAAATTCATTAGGTCCCATATTAATTACACAGTTTGGATTTTTTTTTTTAAGCACAGACAGTTTAGCAGATAAAGTTGCCTCTCACCTCTGCTATTCTGAACTTCCAGGATTTCACCAAAATGTGCAAGAAGTTTCTTCAGGTCAGTTTTGGGACAGCTTTGCTTTTGCAGTGAATCACAGAGCTCCAGATCTCAGAGGTCCAAAACAAATACATTCTGAATTTTAGCATATATCTGGCTTATTACATTCCTGAGAAAGAGTCCCAAGATGCTACTGACAGTGAACTGTGGAGTGCTTCTCAGGGGCAGCATAAACATCTGATTTATTCAGGCTATTCCCCTCTTACCACTTAATGCTTGACAGATTCTGATAGGGTATTTGAAAAAAAACATAGTGGGTAACCATGAAATGAAAGGCAATCATATCTACATTTACACAAGGCACTAACTTAAATTCTGGCCTGTTCGAATCATAAATTTTCTTAATATTGGTTAAAACTTTTTATTTTGATGTGATGTAATTGCCTGTGAATATCTGCAGTACAGTATCAAGTTTTAAAGCTGCTGAATGTTTCTTAGCCTCAGTTGTTTACACAGCTTTGCCAAACTTTAATGATTTGAGATGAGATTTTACAGGTGAACAATCTGCCTTCAGCAATATTTTCTCTTTAATTTATATCTAAAGCGACCTGCCTCTTTCTTGGATGAGGATAGAAACAAAAATAACTTTAAGCTGAGTTACAGAGTTCAAGCAAATTTTTCCTTAAAAATTCTCCCCTGCTTTTTCCAATTTGGACCAGGTCTTTTACTGGGGATGTCCTTTAAAAAATATGGGCAACCTACAAGGTTTTGTAAAGTGAGGGTTTGCATGAGCTCAGAAAAAACTCACTTTTTTCTCAATTTGACTCCAAGTTCTCAGAAGGCTGATTTATATTATATTATATTATATTATATTATATTATATTATATTATATTATATTATATTATATTATATTAAGAAATCGTATACTAAAACTATTCTAAAGAAAGAGAAAGGAGACATCAGAAGGTTAGACAATAATGAATAATAAAAACCTGTGACTGACCAGAGAGTCTGACATAGCTGGCTATGATTGGCCATTAATTAAAAACAATTCACATGCTGGGTAAACAATTCTCCAGACCACATTCCAGAGCAGCAAAACATGGAGAAGCTGAAGCTTCCCAGCTTCCCAGGAGAAGAAATCCTGGCGAAAGGATTTTTCATAAAATATCATGGTGACACATTAGTGTATAACTCTGAGCTCCACAGAAAGTGTCAGCAAGGTCTCCTCACAGCTCAGGCACACACAACAATCCTTTTCCAGCCCCAGAACCAAGGACACCGCTGCAGCTCCAGCCCCAAAAAGTGCAAACACCAGGGAATGGAGGAGAGAACCTGGGAGGGTGGGACTGCAGCACCTGGAGCTGGGATTGGACACTGAACCCCAGCGTGGAAATGGACCAGAACTCATAAAAGGGTGAAAACTCCTGACCCTGAGTCCAGCCTGGGTCCAGCCTGGGTGCAGCCCTGGCTGGGCTCTTGCACTGCCCAAGGTGGATCTTTGAAGGGTTTTAATAAATCTCTACTTTATTCTGATGCCTAAGGGTTCAGCTTTTATATTTTTCAGATTTTGTGCTGCTTTAGTGTGTGGGTCTGGGTTTATACTAGGGAATGGTGAGCTCTGTGCACAGAGCAGGGAGACAAAACAATTCCTGCTCCAGCTGGGCACCAAGGACAAATGATCCAAATCTCAGCCCAAGAGCACAAACAACGTGGGCTGGAGAGAGAAAAACAAGGATGGGACTGGATGGGCTGGAGCTGGAATGGGACAATGAACTGCAAGATGCAAATGGAGCAGAAGTGATCAAAGTGAGTGACCAGCGGTGCATTTTGTGACCATTTTGGTTCATCTTGGGTGCAGCCCTGGCTGGGCTCTTGTGCTGCCCAAGGTGGATCCATTGAGGAGATCCTTTTAATAAATCCCTGCTTTATTCTGTAACTCTGTCCAGCCTCTGTTCTAGGTCAGCCTTCCCAAGGCATCTCTGCTAACACAGAAGTTTCTGTGTCCCAGCTCTGCTTTGAAGGGCACCAAGATCAGGTAAAAGATAAACCAGTGCTGCACATCACTGGACATATGGAGGAAAGATCTTTATGAAACCTGCACCAAATGAACCCTCCTTGCTCAGGATAATGAGAAAACCCAGGACATGATTTCCATTGGATGAGGAAGTGAACTGTGGATCTTCCAGGCTATGGGTGGGTTCAATGTTGGCTAATTACTAGAGTACTCACTAGAATGTATTCATTTATTTCTTGTTGTGATATGGGATTAGGAGAAGGTAAAGCAGGCTCAAAACTTTAAAAGGGAACAAAGAAAAATTATTAACATTAACTAAAAGAAAGAGTAATAAGAATTAGAATAAAACATTTAGGACACTTCTCTCTACAACATTTCCTTTCCTACTGACAACGTAAAGAGAGAAAATTTAAACACCAGCACCCAAGCACAGCACAGCCAGGACCAGGAGCTCTGATATCCCTGAATATCCCTGGTCAGGACCAGGAGCTCTGATATCCCTGAATATCCCTGGTCAGCACCAGGAGCTGTGATATTCCTGTTCTGAACCACCCACCTGAATCCCTCAGAGGGAGATCAACAGCCTCAAGGCCAGGCACTTCCCATAAGTCAGGCCCACTGACTGTGTCAGGTCTTTGGCAGTGAGGAAATCAGGATGCCTGGCTCAGAAACCCAGCTCAGCAAAGCCAAAAAGAACAGACTGACCTATTAAACCTCCTCCAAACAGCACTGCAAGAGCCTTTCCATTCCCTGAACGTTTGGCAGACCTTGAGCAAGCACTGGAGTCGGGCTGGATCCTGGAATCTGGTAGAACTGGGGGGCTCCTCCAACTCTGCACACACCCACAAGGACTCCTCATGGCATCTGAGACCATGGTCACTACAAATAAAGCACACAAGAGGAGCTGATGGACTGGGAGGCAGCTGGTTTTATGTTGCAAGGCAAGGTACTGAAGCATTTTTCCTTTTTTCTTCTGCCTTCCCTCTGCTTTTTCATTCCCCAATTCCCTCTGTTCTCAACCCAAATCCCTTAATCTCAGTGCTGATAATTGCAATTACTCTAATGCCTCGCCATCTGAGCAGCTCGGAAATGTCCATCCTGGGCTGGTCCGTTTTGTGGTGAGGAAGAATGAATATGAAAAGCACATGGGCTCCTGCAGAATTTTAATTTAAAACAAATATGGAGTCAGGTCCAGATTAATGACATTTCCACCAAAGGCTGCATTTTTGGGGGGTTCTCAATCCACGTTGCTCTTTAATCAAGAAAGGAAAATGATGATGAGGGGTGACAGTTGGAAAAGCTGATGGGGAAAAGCTGGATTTTCTCCAGGCTCTACTGTTCTGACCCACACCCAGAACTGTGGTTAACAAATCAGGGACATGATTCCCCCCTTCAGCTGCTGGACTTTGCCAAAATATTCAAGGATCGTGGGTGGTCAGCACAGAAATCCCTGCACAGCCTCTTCCAGGGGGAAATGGCACACAAAAAGGCAGCTCAAAAAGTGACACTGAGAGCAGGGGCTGGGGGTGGGAACTTCTTTCCCAGGGCAAAAGAAACCTGTTTGACAAGCAGCAGAGGGATGATGGGCCTTGGGAGGAGCTGATGAGCTCGTTAGTGCTTAGAGTGGGTCAAAACTTTGAAGTCTTTGTTGGGCAGATCAGGATGGGAATTAGAAAGCAGCGATTGCAATCTGAATTTGTGCTGCTCCACACCTCAGCTCCACAGGACATTGGCTTTCCAGTCATGTACCCAATTAGAGATTGTAATTTTTAATTAATTTCCTTAGCAGTTCTTGAAGGACCACAAATTTGTCTAACAAGACAACCCACTTACTCTACAGCCCAGCATGTTTCTGACTGCAAATATTCAGGGCTGGCTTTTTCTGTCTCCACAGCAGTGATTCTGAGTCCCCCAAATGTACAACAGGTGAGACAGGTTTCGTTGGAAATGTCAGAGCCACAAGTGGAGCTGGCTGGTAGTTTTCCAACTTTCAGACATCAGCTTTCTAATTTACTTCACACAGAGTTTCCTGCACTGAGTTCTTTCCTCACTCCTACCAGATTTGGGGAGGAAATGCTCTAATTGTTCTTTAACCGTCAGTAAAGTGTCACAAACACCTTTTCATGAAAATCCTTTCCTTAGGATTTTTTCTCCTGAGAAGCTGAGAGGCCTCAGGAACAAAATGTGAACAATGGTTATCTGCTGCTGTGGAATGCAACAGGTGCATCTGGGATTGGTCTCACGTGGTTGTTTCTAATTAATGGCCAATCACAGCCCAGCTGGCTTGGACAGAGAGTCTGAGACAGAAGCTTTTGTTATCATTCTTTTCCTTTCTATTCTTAGCTTAGCTAGCCTTCTGAGATGAAACCTTTTCTTCTATTCTTTTAGTATAGTTTTAATGTAATATATATCATAAAATAATAAATCAGCCTTCTGAAGCATGGAGTCAGATCCTCATCTCTTCCCTTATCCTCAGACCCCTGTGAACATGGTCACAGTAAAGCATTAGTGAGAGATGGTTTGTCAATAAAAGGACTTTTAATTGAATACCTAAGCCCAGGAAGGCAGCCATCAGTGGTACCCACCCTGTCCAAGCCCAGGAGTGGAGCAGCTTCGCCTCCCCCAGTAGTGGGGACGTGGAGCCCACAGCTCATGGGAAAGCCAGGAACGGCTCGAGCACAAACAAATGAAAATCCAAAGCCTAAGAAAATCTCCAGCCCAGGATGAGAATGAGGTGACCCACTGCAGGAACAAGGTGACCTGTTTTTACCCCGTTTCTGATGGTTCTGATCCTCTGAGTCCCCATGCAGCTGCACTGTGAAATCCATTTGAAACATCAGAGGGAGTTTGTGCATCAAACTAAAATGAATTCTTTTACCCAGCCAGCCCCTCACAGGCCAGCAAAGGGCTCCTGCTTTCTCTGCTCCACCATTTCACTGCCCTTTGCCTTGTCAGCTCACGTTCTCCACGGAAATCAAGCAAGCATTTGATTCCCTTGAAAATCCAAATTGAGATGCTCGGGTTTATTTCATTCCATTTTCTTAAGCCCAGATAGAAAAAAATAGCTTTATCCACATAAATAAAAAAATAATAAGCTGCCATTTAAATCCTGTTCAGTCAATTAGCTCAGTGCCTCGCTCTGAGCTAATGCAATCGTCTTTCTTTGTTTGCTCCTATTTATACTGCTCTTTAAAGTTCATTAAAATCACTGCTGCTATCTCACACAGAACAACTGTTCAAAACATCAGTGTCATGCAGCTGAGAAATTTATGCTTTGAAGTTCCCTCCTTTACTCATTTTTATTCAGCTTTTTTCTCTTGTTTTTCTTTTTTCTTTCTTTCGCTGTATTTTTTCCCCTCCTTAATGACTAAACCAGTTTTATGCTCTTCACAGTTATTCCAAAATCTGTTCCTCCTGACACAGAGCTGATACATCATTCCTTGCTCATAGCCCTTTTTCTCATTTCCATCATTTCTCCCCTCACTCGCTTTGGCTCTCTGCTAAGTCCATCACAGCTTTGTTTTTATCTCCTCCTCGCTGAATTTTACAGCCCAGTAAAACCTAGAGAGCTGCTTCAGAAAAACACCCACATGGCAGCCCTGGGATGGTTGGGTTTGTGTGGCAGCTTGCTGGAACGTGATGGAGACAAAACCCTGCAAAACCACCAGCCCTGGATGCAGCAGCAGAGCAAGGACAGGGGGGCAGGGACAGGAGAAAGAGGGAACAGGAGGCAGAACAAAGGGACAGGAGAAAAAAAGGGGGCAGGAGAAAAGGGGAAAGGAGAACAGAGGGCAGGAGAGCAAGGGGACAGGAAAACAAGGGACAGGGACAGGGAGAAAGGAGAACAGGGGACATGAGAGCAGGAGACAGGAGAAAAAGGGGAGAGGAGAACAAGGGGCAGGGGAAAAGGGGACAAGAGACCAGGGGAACAGAGGGACAGGGGGAAAGGAGAACAGGGGGCAGGAGAAAAAAGGGGACAGCAGAAAAAGGGGACAGGGGACTAAGAGAACAAGGGGCAGGAGAACAGAGGGAAAGGAGAAAAAGGGGCAGGAGAACAGGGGACAGGAGAACAGGGGACAGGAGAAAAGGAGCACAGGAGAACAAGAGGACAGAACAAAGGGACAGGAGAACAAGGGACCAGGAGAACGGGAGGACATGAGAACAGGGGACAGGAGAAGAAAGAGATGGGAGAACAAGGGGACAGGAGAACAGGGGGACAGGAGAAAAAAAGGGGCAGAAGAACAAGGAAAAAGGAGAAAAAGGGGACAGGAGAACAGGGGACAGGAACAAAGGAGGACAGGAGAACCAAGAGACAAGAGAACAGAGGACAGGAGAACAGAGGGACAAGAGCACAAGGGGACAGGAGAATGGGGCAGGAGAATGAGGGGACAGAAGAACAGGGGGACATGAAAACAGGGGACAGGAGAACAGGAGGACAGCCATCCCCACCTGAGATAAATCACCTTTTTGCCCCACTTCTCCCCTCTACAGCGAATTGCTGCTGATTTTCCAGAGTGAGAAGAAGCTCCACAGGGCAGGAGATGCTGACTTCCCCAGGGTATCAACCCTGGGAGATCCCTGCTCCCCTGAACAGTGCCAAAAAGCAGAAGGGAACATCTCCAGAGCTGCTCAGCAGGGACAGACAGACAGACACAGCAGAGCCTTGGCAATGGCACAGCCGGGCCCAGGAGCAGGTGGAGGGTGACTGTAAAATATATATAATAAGGGGATATATATATATATATATATTTATACACATACACACACACATATATTATATTTATCTATATATACATAAAATATATATTTTATAACTATAGATATAATATATTAGATATCTATATAATATATATAGATAAATATATCTAGATACATATATATATATTTAGATATATCTACATATAGATATATAAAATAAAAGGGATTTGGCTGGAAGCAGCTGGCTGGAACAGGACAAGCTCCACTCCCCTGCATCCTAAGAACTGAGTTTGACAGTTCTGCAGCAAATCCCTCTTCTCATGCTGGCAGTCCTGCTTCTCCTACCTCTGCAGGTTTCCAGTGGAACCTGGAGATTATCTCACTGTGGCCAAGGGCAGGTTCAGCTGCCATAAATCCATCCTAACTGAGAGGAGGGAGCCCCACCCCAATCCCAAACCTTGCCCTGACCTGCAGCAGGGTCCCCCTTGGCAGACCTGGGAGAGGAGCTGCTGCCCCAAAAGCTTTTGTGCCTAAGCAGGGAACTCAGAGAAGTGCCTGTTCTGGAGTCCAAAAAGAACCCAAAATTAATGAAAATTAAGAATAAAATGATTTTCAGAGTGCTGCTGTACCTGGCAGGTAACACTGCCTCTCCTGGGAGCTGCACAAAGGTTGGTTCACAGAGGATTGGGAGGAGAAATGTGGATTAATTCTGTGTATATCCATCAAGTCCAGATCACAGACTGCCCTGTTTCAACCAGCAGTCTATCCTCTCTTCTGCTGGTCTTCAACAGATTTTTGAGGCTTATAAAGACAAAATACCCTGTTTGGTTATTCAGCAACACATCAGTAGATCATTTTAGTTCAATATACTCCAATTTTGTTTTGAATAAAACTGTTTAAAACACTGCTCAAGCTGTACACAGGTTATACCACTCTGTAATTCTGTACCTATGTCCTTTAGAAAGTGATATTTCCCACTCCTCCAGAAGAACTGGAGAAACTTCTGTGCTGAGAATGAGCAGAAGACCTCTGTCAGGAGACAGGGTTGGTTTTCAGCCTGCAGCAATTAACGAGTGCTGCAGACCATCACTTAATATGATACAAAGAGCACTGCCAAATCTCAGGATTATATCTGGAGCTTTACTCTCAGGTCCTCTGTGTCTGGAAACATGTGATTCCAAGAAAATCTCTGCTTTTTTGTAAAATGTTCTTCTGAATTTTATATCTGCAGAGAAAATCCTGAAAACATGAAGAGTAAAGGCCACCAAAAGCAGAACAAAGAGTTCTGTATTAATATTTTCTGTATTTATATTCTATATTATAAATTCTATATTTCTATTATATAGTATATACTATGTATATATATAATATATCCAATATCAAATATATAATATATATTGATATTCTGTTTTTCTGTATTTATATTATGTATTCTGAATATATTCTGTATTTATAAACTTTTTCTTCTAAGCAATGATAGTGAGCTTGTCACAGGGTGAAAAATAGATTTTTTGGGGTTTTTAGAATGGGGGTTCAGGGGTCAAGATGGAGGAATCTGGGAGTGTCCAGCCTTTCTCCTTCTTCTTCTTGGCCTCCATCTTCTGCTGTGATGGTGGCACTTTTAGATTGCTCTAGAGTAGAAGCTCACTGTCTAACATAGGTGATGGGTATTGGGAAGTTATTGTAAATATTGTACAGGTAGGTTTTAGTATAAAAAGAACAGAGGGACAGGAGAGCAGAGGGAGGCAGAGTGCCTCTGTCTCACCTACTGAGCAGACCTCAGCAGGCCAGAAGAAAGAATTTGATAGATAAGAAACAATAAAAACAACCTTGAGAGTGAGAACTGAAGAGTTCTGACTCATCCTTCGACCACCAGGCTGGGAAAAGAGACTTTGTAATGTGTCTCAGAGTCACTGACCAGCAGAAATTCTGAGACTGAGGAGCCTCCCTGCCCAGCAGTGCCACCCTCAGCCCTCCCCACGAGCTGCTCTTGTCTCACTCTGATGACAGCTTGGGAGCAGCAGAGAAATCTAATTTCTCACCATCAGATTTACAGCTGGAGTGGGCCCCTCTGACAAGGGAGGGCATTGTGCTTATTCAAGCTGATCAAGAACCTGAGAGCAATTTCTATGGGGGAAAGAAAAGGTCTGCTTTAATAGAAAGATATTGAAAGCAAGCTCACAAATTGCTTTGGGTTTCAGGTGAACAAAGCACATGAAGGATTTGATTTTCAGCTGCTTCTCCTTTCTTCTTTCCCCAAAAGCATGCTGCTCTCAACAGGAGTGTGGTACACAAACAGCTCTGAGAGCCACAAGACACTGCCCAGACCTCTGTGCTCCTCACTTTCACACAACAGGCAAAGTTGCTGGGGTTTGATCCAGCTTGTACAGGAAAAAGGGTCTCCCACACAATGCCCAATAAAAGCTCAGTGCCACCTATTACACCAGAGTGCTAAAACATGGTGATGCAGCAAGAAAGCAGCAAGACACATCTCCAGGAGCTCACATGGGCCAGCTCAAGCAGCAGCACCCACCTCAGCAGTTTTGGAGGCCAAGGACATCCAAAAAACCCCAGCAGACTTGGTGCCTTTTCCGTACTGAACTCATCCCATCTCATTTTTCAGGCTGCCACGGACCCAGCAGGACAGAAAGGTGAACGTGGCCAGAGGTTTCTGATGACAAAAACCCCGCACTCTGACAGAAAATGGACCTAGATCTTTCATGGCAGTCTCGAGTAAAAAAGCCTCCCAACGCTGCTCATAAAAGGAACATGAAAACTGCTTTTCAACATAATTCTCCTATTTTTCCCCCTTTCACCTGTCATGCTCTGAAGAGTGAATAACTTCAGATTCAATGGGAGAATGGAGAGAAGGACATCAGGAATGACTCACTTGCTGCTGCCATTCTTTCCTCTGCGTTTTCCTCCCTTTTGAACATGGTCCTGGCTGGTTTCCCAAGCAAGAACTGAGTGAGCTGACTGTTCATCCATCTCTTTCTAAATTACTTCTGCACTGCATTGAATAATTGCGCCTCCATTTTACTCCAGGGCTAGAGGTGACTAACTTAAAGGTGATTATCTTTTGTTAATAGCCTGCATTACTGAGAAAGATCTCACAATTACCTTTGCAATCCTTCCCCACACTTTAATGTTGCTATTATTATTAATACTGCTCTTTAAAACATTTTTCTCCTGTCATGTGGAAGCAGCAAGTGCTGCTTCTCAAAGAGATGGTGGAAAGGCTGCCTGATACTTTCAAGCAGAAAGAATCCAGGGCATCACATCACTTTTTTCTCTTAAAAGTGGTGGGATTCAAGTCCAGTCATGAGCTGGAGGCATCATTTGATCAAATTGATGCAGAATGGCTGCAGCCAGGTTTCCACAGTCAGTATGGATGCCACTGACCTGGGAGCATGGAGGAATTGTACAGTACATTTTATCTCTTAAATAAACCCATTTATTATTATTTTATCTCTTAAATAAACCCATTTACTGCTGCCCCACTGACAGCCCTGGTAGCTTTTCTTTCCCCTGCTCCACACATTCCCATTTGGGAATGCCATCCCAAATCAAGGCTTTGCAAGCCCAGCTTCAGAGGCAGCATCAGTGACTGCAGGTTTTTCTCTCCTCAGGTTTCCCCAGCATTGCTCCAGGAGCTCCTTACCCAGGCCAGGTCACCCAGGACTGCTCAAACACCCCATCAGGAAATCCCAGCACACCACGAATAATCGCTATTAGGCTTGCATTTTTCACGGCCCTGACTTTTCTGCAGTGTCTGCTCTAACAAATCTCATTTGTCAAGCTTTCCCCACATTGTCTGCAGAGCACTGAGCCCCAGCATTGTTGGATTGGTTTAGTGAGCACTCAAAGGGAGGCTCTGCAAAAACTCTCTGCCCAGCACCACCCTTCCTGTGGAGAAATCTAAAATATAAACCCTGCTTGGTGCTTCTTGAGGGTTTTTCTCCTTGTCCTGTCCCTTGTTCCCTGGGAGCAGAGTCTCACCCCCACCTGCTCCACCACCAGAGCCAGAAGGTCCCTCCTGAGCCTCCTTTTCTCCAGGCTGAGCCCCCCCTGCTGCTCCTCACCACATTTGTACTTCAGCCCCTTCCCCAGTTTTGTTGCCCTGCTTTGGACACGTTCCAGCTTAGCCCAGGTCAGACTGGGAGAGGAGATGGTGTGGGGCTGCTGAAATCCCTGGAAATGTAATTTCACTGCTTGCTCTGACCTGGATCTGGGCTGGAAAACAAACTCACACATCAGAAATACAAGAGGCCAACTCCAGCATGAAAATGTGCCCCACCAGGCTTCTGCCATCTCCCCTTCAGTCTTCCCTGCACAGGGAGTCAGTGTCAACTTCTGCCAAAAAGAACAACAAACAAAAAACCTTGTAAGCAACACCCTAAAGGGAAAAGAGCTGAGGGAAAGAACCCCAGCAAAGGCAACAGCACTTAGAAATCCAAAATCCCACCTAAATTTGTGGAAAGCCCAATGTCCCAGCCCAGGGTGGCTCTGGAGAAGGGAGAGCCCTGTCACTGGGATATTTTCTGAAAAATCCCTTTGCCAGGATTTCTTCTCCTGGCAAGATGAGAAGCCTCAGCTTCTCCGCGTTTTGCTGCTCTAGAATGTGATTTGGAGAACTGTTTACCCAGCATTTGAATTGTTTTTCATTAATGGCCAATCACAGCCAAATGTGTCAGACTCTCTGAGTCAGTCACAGTTTTTTATTATTCATTCTTGTCTAGCCTTCTGATGTCTCCTTTCATTATATTATATTATATTATATTATATTATATTATATTATATTATATTATATTATAATTCTTTCTCTTTCTTATATTATAATAATATAATATTAACAGCTAATTCCTGTCACTGCTAACAGCTTTACTCACATCCACAACTTCCCCAGTCTGCTGTGCACATCCTGGCCATGCTGCCAGCAAACCAATGGCCATGGCTGATGGCCTCATTTCTAAGCAGAAATTCCACTCTGGGACTGACTGGAGAATATTTAAGATTAATCATTGCACTTGTCAGATGATTAAATCCACTCAGCATTTGGCCTCTCATCTTGTCGTACCCATTTATATTAAAATCATCAGGGCTTGCCCTGCCCAAAGCACTGGATCATCCACCAGAGGCTGGGCTCAGGTGGATAAAGTGCTGCTATATATCTCAGCCCTGAAAATAGTCTTTCAGCTGGCTTCCATGGTGAAAGCTGCATTTTTGTGGCTGCAGTCAAGCCAGAGAACTCTCCAGGATGTTTGTTAAACTGCCCAAAACAGTGAGCCAGGCAACAGAGCCAGTAACACAAAACCCCATTTCTCATACTGGTTTTCAAGCAGGGTTAAACAAGTCAAGGGAAATGGTCTGAGAGGCAAGAGGGAAGAAAAATATATGAGAAACGACATGTAAAAATGTTTCTTTGAGAAAACAGTGCTTAGTTCTGAGAATAAAATTCTTACTAGAGTCAGAATAGTCCTTCCCTGAAGCAGAAATTTTTCCAGTGTTCCCATAAAAATGAAAGCCATAAAACAGATTTTTGATTCCAAAACATACACATTTTCAACTGAAAAGCTTTCAAATGTAAATAGTTCTGTTGAGCCATGATGTTCTGGCTTTGAGTTACTGCTAAGGCATGGATGCTTTTTGAAAGCAGCAGATATATTCCACAGAAACTTGCATTTAATTAAAATACTTCTTTTACTTTATATTTTTTTAAAATTAAAAAAGTTTTGGCAGGGAAGTTAGAACAGGCTTAGCTGTGGTAAGGACATTTGAGTGTGTCCAGGACTGACTTTTCTCCTCTGAATGATATCTGTCCTTTGGCTTCAAAGGGACATTGCCCTGCATAAAAGTGGTCTTAACCCACAAAAACCCCATTATCTCCATGTTTGACACCCAAATATATTATTAGTGACAGGAAATCTTCTAGTAGTTCACTAATTCAGTTCCACATCTACATTTTGATAAGTTCCCTAAAGCTGCAGGAGCTAGAAAACAAGACTGAAAATCTCGAGAAATATTCCACATGACTTCCCCTGAAGCTTGTAGCAAAACCACAAGAACAGATTTTCTTCAAGGTATTTGGAAACCTCAGCTCCCAGCTGGATTGGAGAAGGGCAGAGGCAGGAGGAAATGAAAATCATCTGGGGAAATGTCAATGTTATATCTGCTTAAGGCCTGGTGGAAGCCTCTGTCTGGATTTGGGTGGGAGAAAGAGGCAAGGGCAGGTTCAGGAAAGGAATGAGACCAGAGGCAAAAATGCTGATTGCATTTCAGCAGAAAGCTTCAGCAATCTCGAGTTTCAAAATGGCTGAGAAAGGTGAAATTAGACCAAAGATTGTCCCACCAGCAGCTGTGATGGTAAAAGCTCTAAAGCAGCTGAGTTTGGAGGTGGATGAAGAAGGATTCCCATCTCTGTTCCTCAGTCTCACATCCAGTCTTTAACCTCAGCATGACAAACATGCTCCTGTCCAAAATGAACAAATGAGCAAAATTCTCTCTGAATGGGGTGCAAAAGGAGAGTTGAGTGTCACATTCATATTTTCTGGAAAAATCCCTTTGCCAGGATTTCTCACCTGGGAAGCTGAGAAGACTCAGGGAAAAAGGAAAACAATTCTTATCTCATTTGCTTCTCCTGTGTTTTGCTGCTTTGGAATGTGTTTGGAGATTGTTTATCCAACATGTGAATTGTTTTGACTTAATGACCAATTACAGCCAGCTGTGAGGGGACTCTGGACAGTCACAAGTTTTTCATTAGTATCTTAAGTCTTCTGTAAGTATCCTTTCTCTATTGTTTAGTATAATTTAGTATTCTTTAGTATAGTATTAACATGATATAATGTCATAAAATAATAAATTCGCCTTCTGAGAACGTGGAGTCAGATTCATCATTCCGCCCTGCCACGAGAGTCCCTGAAAATACAACACCAAACAATGATGGGAGGCCACAAACTGCCCCCCAAAATGCTGGCAAAGCCCATCAGCTCCCATGGAACCATCCCAGTTTACACTGGGGCAGATCTAACTTTGCTCCTGCACAAGACAGACTAGAAAAATATGAGCGCCTTGCTCATAAATCAGTGTCAGCCTGTGATGAGGCTTGTCCAAGCTGCAGAGAGATTAATTGCTGCAGTCGTGATTCCCCTTCCTGCCCTCTCCAGAAGTTGAAGGATTTGGAAGCCATAATCCAGCAAACGTGGCTTTTCCTTTCCTTTAACCTGATGGTATTTCATGTGGATCAGCTGAAAAAACATTTCAACCCCCTGCACAATCTCTCAGAAACTCATGAAGGGGGCTCAGGGTCTCCTGGGGAACAAATCCTCATTATGGAGACAAAGTTGTCCTGCAACACCATGACCAACTCACTGTTATGTGGTGGGCACCCCTCACAAATGACTCCTGCTGCTGATTTTTATATTTTTCTCTGTCTAATCACCACATGCGGCCTAAAACAGAGCAGCATGTAAAAAAATCAATGCTGTGGAGGAGCACTAAGGCTCCTCATCAGGGCAGGAACCCACATGGGGAAAGAAGAAAATATTGTAAAGTTCATCAATAGCAAAAATCAGCCCACTATGATTCCTTTTTGACTTTAAATTATTTAATATGCACCTTAACGTTCTAAACCCACATCCAGTAGTTGCAGTGGAAAGAGAAGGGTTGAGATTTCCCTTGTGGATAATATTCCATGTCCTTTTTCTGCTCTCCAGGGGACAGGTAACCTGCCCTGAACTGCATCTGTGACTGCCTTAAAACAACCAGTAAGAGATGGGAGACTGGAAACAACTCAAATTCATCTCAATGAGTGAGAGAATATCTGATCTGCTTCAACCCGAGCCCAGGTGTGGCAAAGCTTTGAGCAGGAACCAAGGTGAGGATCTAAAATGCAGCACTGTACAGCGATGCACCACAAATATTTGAAATTATTGTTGTTTCAGCTATTCCCTCTCTTTCCAAACCAACAGTTCAGCTGTTTCCCCGTGATTTTTTTTTTGCTGTACAATGATTTTAGACTGCAAATAGAAACATCTGATGGCACCAAAGGTGTGGGAAGTCCAGGTACAGACCAGTGTGATTGGCCTGAACACTTTATGAGCTGTGCTGGCACCATTTCCCCTCCTCCTGACAAAAAGAGGAGACAGCCACAACTTCTCTCCATGCAAAAGGAGAAATCAGCTCCTCAGAGCCCCAGGTTTGGGGATGATGCTTCAGGGGTCCCCTCCATTTTCCACAGCCACACAAAACTGCAGCTGGCAGGCAGGGAGACAAAACTCCAAACCCAACAGAAAACGTGATCCTCTCGGAGGAAAATTTTACCTTCTCAGCCAAAAAAAGAGCAAACTGTGTCCCAGAGTGCTTTGAGTTTAATAAGGCATGTTATTTTTAGCTTTTATAGATGAAAATGTCATTAAAAGCAAACATATTTCTGAGGGTGGGGGGGAAAAAAAGCTAAATTCCTTGCAGCTTGGAGTCTTTTGAAGGCCACATCTACTTTCAAGAGAAGATGTTGGGTTATAATAATAACAATAATAATAATAAATACATTGGGCATGTTTTTCCTTTCCACACAGAGTGCTGCAACATTGCTTCCAGACAGATAACAATATCATTTCTTCCCATTTAAAAATCCATTTATTGCCAGGATGTAAGTGAGAGCCTGGCCTTCTCCTGCCAGAAGGACCATCTGAGGTCAGGCAGCACGTGGAATCCCAACACCAGGCAGATGGCTCTGGACCCACTCAGGCACAGCAATGACCAGCCCAAATCCACACTCAGAAATTGAGATAAAGGGAAAACTCTCTATCAGCAAGGAGGTCAGTTCATTTCGGGGTCATTTATTTGTCCCAAGGGCTACTGGCACAGAGGGGAAGTAGGACACTTGAACTCAATCTTCATAGAAAGCTTTCACACCTTGTGAAAACATCCATGAGCTATGTAGTTTGCAGAAAAAAAAAAATAAAATCTGGTGCCTGGGTTTCAGTTGTAGGAGCACAAAGCTGGGCTCTGACTCCATCTCTGGGCACTCAGGCTCTCAGCAGCACTCACAGTGCAGAGATGCAGCTCTTCTGTGCCAGTAGAAATCAGTTTTCTCTCATGACAGGACCTAAAGCTGGATTTAGGAACTGTTCTGGGAGCCACATGGTGAAGGTTTTTGCTCAAATCCTTGTCAATCTGAAAATCTTCCAACACTCCTCAAGAAATATCTGTCAAAGTAGTGTTCTAATGACTTTATCCACGTGGGCCTTGCCACCTCCTTGCTCTCCCCAGCCCCTTGCTCTGGTAAATTTGGGTTCTCAGGGCTGACAAGGTGAGGAATGTGGAATTTTCTGCAGGATAAGCACACCCACCTAGCAGGTCAGGGGAATGTGACTCAGCTGTGACATTAACCAAACCCCTCTTGGGCAGAGGTGAAGGTGGATAATCAATGCTCTTCCCTGGGTCTAATCTGCTGCTGCTGATCCCAGAGTCCATCCCAGCAAGGTCACTGCATGAGGTGCAGCTGGAGGAGGGTGAGAGGCTCCAGCTCTGCCTGGCAAACCTCTCTCTACAGGAGCTGAAACCCCACACAGCCCAAAACTTCCAGATTCTGCTGTCCCTCAGCCCCCCACATCCCTGGAGGATACAATTCAGAGTTTACTGCAAAATTAAAAATATCACTGGGAAACCTTTGAACCAAGCCCACATTGCATTCTCAGGTGCTTACGTGAGGGCTCCATCATCTGTTTACTCTTTGCAACCAAACTCTCCAGCATCCAAATATTTATCCAGGATAAAGCAAATAGAAAGAGCAGCAATTCAAAAACTCACAGAATCTGTACATTCACATGCCGTGGGAGCCTCAAAACGTTTATCGCTTTCTCCTGAAAAAGCCATGCAATGCAGTGTGCTCAATATGAGCTCAGGAAAATATCATTTCTGACAAGGATGGGCTCTAAACCAGAGCTTTAACACTATTAGTTTTAATCTCTGTCTCTCTGGGCTGTCTTGATGAATTTAATCTAAACACCAGAGTAGATTCCCAAATGGTGCCCACCAGCTTTCCTTGGAGGCCAGTGGACCTCTGCCAACCTATGCTGACTCCCTATTTACAAGGTTCTTTAACAGGTAGAATTCAGGTTTGTTGAGAGGTCCAAATAACAAAAACCAGCACTAAACTAGGGGGCTGAAAAAGGGGACAATGGGCTGAGAGATTTCAGAAGCCTATTCATGAACCTTTAGAAGAACGTGGGCCAGAGTCAGAACAAAACCTGCAATGTCCCCACAGCCTAATTCAGAGAAACCACAGTGAGGTGACAGACCTGATTTATCAGTGTTACAAGCAGATGAAGAACCAGAGGATGCTTCAAGAGACAAAACCCTCTGATGTTAGAAGGGAAACTGCCCTCAACTTCCACCTGTAGCATTCACATTCTCTGAAAAAATCCCTTCACCCAGGATTTTTCTCCTGGGACTCTGAAAAGCTTCAGAGAAAAAGGAAAACTATTCTTATCTCATTTGCTTCTCCTGTGTTGTGCTCATGTGGAATGAGTTTGGAGATTGTTTACCCACAGGTGATTGTTCCCTTGGATTCTGCTGTGAGTTGTTTTCACTCTTTGGCCAATCAGGGCCAAGCTGTGTCAGGACCCTGGAAAGAGTCACAAGTTTTCATTATTATCTTTTTAGCATTCTGAAAATATTCTTTCTATATCCTTTAGTATAGTTTAATATAGTATTCTTTAATTAGATTAGAATAGGATAGGATAGGATAAAATAGAATAGAATAGAATAGAATAGAATAGAATAGAATAGAATAGAATAGAATAGAATCCTAAAGTAATAAATCAGTCTTCTGAGAACATGGAGTCAGATCCATCATTCCTCCCTGTCACCAGGGTCCCTGCAAACACAATATTCCACCCTCTGTGGATCAGAGGAATAATTTTTTTAGGAGTACTGGGGTAAGGAGTAGGCAGGTTGTCAGATCAAGCAGCTCCGTGTCTGCAGGATTGATGGGCACTTGTGGAAAACCCTTTCCCTCCCCTGAGTGGTACCAGGCAGCCAGAAATGGCTGAGGAAAGATCCCAGAGCACCCAGCCTGCTTCTGCTGCCACTCAGCTCCTTCAAAAAGCCTGACCTCCACCACAGCCAAGGGAGAGGCGGCTCTGCTACTGGACAGCCTTTTTTTGGCCACACAAATAGGACAGGAGGAATGTCAGGCTCTAACTACCTTGCTAAATAGCATGTAATGGGTAGAAACAGTTTCAACTCACTTTTCAGTCTGCTTTCCGTGCAGATTAACTCACAAATTCTCTCTCTGAGCATGTCCCAAGCTTTACTGCAGGCAGAGGGAAGTTCATCATTTGCTTGATGTGGTTTTCCAGAAGGGAGAAAAAAAAATACATTTAAGGATTCTATTCAAAAAGGGGTCAACAATACAACAAAATAGGTCATGTCATCTTAACTGGGAAATCATAAATTTGGGGCTGTCCCCATCCTGGTAACACAGCAAGGATCTTTGTTCCAAGCACGAGGCAAAGGCCAGCACCCTTAGCCAAAATAACTTTTCACGCAAACTCTCATTGAATAAATCTTTCACACCGAAGGGAACATTTTTCAGTACTCTGGTTTTTAACACCATTAACTTTAACTGTCAAGCCTGACAAGTATGGAAAACTGTTTTCTTACAAAAGTTAACACAAAAAACATTTTCCACTAAAAGGAGTTTTATTCACTACACATTAATTCTCCATTTTACCATTAAACTCTAATTGCTATTTTTCTCCATTCCAAATTTCTTTTCCTCTCCAAAATCTGGACTTTAAAGAGTCCAAGCAGCCAGACATCAGCACTTGTTTATAGAAGTTCTGTGACATGGCTGTGCTGTAATGAAGTAATTATATTAAAAAAGAAGGATCTGGGAATAACCATGACCCGTTAATCACATTCATTCACATGCTGCTATTCTTATTTTCCCTACTGTTTCCAAGTGTCTAGGTGAATTCTTGAAAATATTTAGGAGATTAAAAACATTTGGTGGCTTGCAGAGCTGAATCAGAACGTGGATTAACAGCCACATGGGTTGTAAATTCCATTAGAGGAGCAGTGAGGTGTGGACACAAGTCTTCTTCACTTCTGAACATTGCATTTAGTCTTGGGAATCTCCTCCCTCAGTGGAAAGCATCAGCACCTCCTGGGGAGGGAGTGGAGCTGTCTTTTCTGTGTGGATCCAAAAAGGGGAAGGAATCAATAAGCTGAGTGAATTAATCTGCATCCACAATGCTTTAGTAAGTAACAAGGCTTTCAGAAAATTCCATCAGGTTCATTGCTTATTTTCCTAAAATCCTCATCTAAGCTGGTAAGGAACAAAGGAAACTCCTGAATTTCTTCTAGACCAGCCTGGTTTTGTGAGCCCTCCCTTGTGCTGGACACAGCTGAGCTGGAGCACACCTCATGTCAGAGGCCCTTGGAGAAATCAATGACAAAACCACTGGGATTTTGACTTCTGACCCCTTGGATAACACAGGTCACCAGACTTCCCAGAACCGAGTCCTTCTAAAACCAGAGCAGAAATACCAGGACAAGGAAAAACCATGTAAAAACTTCCAGTGAAACAGAGAGCTCCATATTTCTCAGTGTGCCATTGTGAGTGGTTAATTGCTCTCACTGCTGAGTGTGGTTTATGTCCAGTCTGAGATCTTCTACCTTTGGTCTCTCTCCACTGGGGTTTATTGCCTTTATTTGCTGGACTGAACTCAGCTTTTTCACTGTATTTATGTTTCTGTCCATCAGAGTGATCAAACTCTCGGTCACCTTCCTCTCTGTGATGACACAAAGTGTCTCCTCTGGTCTCCAAACATTTAACAAATCCTTGCCCTCCATTCTCTCCAACTGCTGATGACAACATTTTCCTTGAACTGCCAAAGTCGCAACTGGAAACCGCAGGAGGAGTCCCTTCCTCCTTGTCTCAAATATTCCTGGGTTTATACCCCCCAAAAATGACATTTTTCTTCTCTGTCACACTCTCACACAGGGGTCTGTGCTTGCTGATGGTCCCACACCTCCACACGTCTTTTTCAGTGTCAACAGCTCCCTGGACATCGCTCAGCTCTACACAGGTCCTGCTAGAACATGTTCCTTGTTTTAATTTAGGTTCTAATGGGACCTGAATCATTCTGCTCTGATGATCTTTTATTTCAGTGATCTTCAGATTCTGAGCTCACCACAGAGGCAGATCTGCGATAACCCCCAGGACTCCAATAGAAGCATGCCCATTCACTGATGAATTTCCATTTAAAACTGGAAAGAGCAGCAGTTTCTTATCTATTCCAGTGGTGCCTAATTGGTTTTCTATCATCCCAGGCTTGTGTCAGAAGTTATTTGTAGCCAAAGGCAATTCTTGCAAGGGACCATTGGGTGTTCCAGGTTGGAAAGGGCCTCAGGAGGTCACCTAGTCCAACCTGCAGGGTCAGCCTGACATCAGACCAGGGTCCTCAGGCCTTCCCACAAGTTTATCACATCAATACTATTACATTTATCAACACAACTTGTAATCTTTCCTGAAAAAAGAAAAACTAATTAGACAAGAACTATATTCTATGAGCCCATGTTGATTGACACTACTTGCATTAATCCCTTTAATTCTTTACTAATTACATGCCCTATCAGGCATTCCATTATTTTGTCTAGGATTAATGTCAGGCAGAAAAATCTGTAGTTCTGTGAGCCACCTTGTTTATCCCTTAAAAAATAATGGCACACAGCTAAAATTCTTGCACAGAGATGTAACTTGCTGGTATTTATAATCTCTAATTAAGAGCTGCTATACAATTCTCATTCAGTAGAAAAGGTGCTTTATTGTTAAAGGACATGATCACAGTCTCTCTTTTTCCCTTGTAAGGAACAGAAATATTTATTGAACTCTTCAAAATTCTGCTTAAGATTACTAACAACACTATCATTTTCATGTAGCACTGAGCTATTGTAAACACAGTTATGCCACTCGAGAAAGAGAGCTGCATTTCTATGGGGATTTCATTTTGAAAGCCATATGTTGGAGCCTTGAGCTGCAAATACTAAAAATGTGCTCGGAATTCCTAAAATTATACTTGAAAATATCCAGACACAAAAACAATTGCATCTAACATAGAAGAAATTCTATATTAGACCTCATTTTTGCAGATCAAGGGGAACTGATGACAGAATGTAAAAATATAGCAGCAGCTTAGGTACAAGAGACTGATTTGATTACATTTGTTATGTGCAAATAGAATAAAGTCCAAATGAGTAATGTATCTACTTGATGATTTCCAATGCCAGCTTAACAAAGCTGAAAATAATTACAAAGCAAAACAATTGAAAGAAAGAATTTGAGCAGGAATATGTGACTGATAATTAGGAACTGTTCAAGATCATTTTCCTCCCTACACAGAGGAACCACAATCCCATGGAAAAGAAAGAAGGTTGAGCTGGAAAAAAGCTGCTCTGGCTTGGAGGACAAGCAAAAGCCAAATCATGAAGTAGAAAATAAATGGGAAATTCTTCTCCACAGAAAACAAGAAATGGTAATGACAATGAATAGGAGTCAGCAGTAAGAAATTTCACAAAACATATAAGGGTGCATGGGTTGAAGGAAAATAAAAGTAGGGAGGACAAAAGAGGAAATGAAAGGTTTGCCATCTGTGTGCAGGTCGCCAAATCAGATCAGTAAAAGCATTTTCCATGGATGAGGGTCACAGTCCGTGCTCCCCTGGGGGTCAGGGCACCCCAGAGCAGAGAAATATTCCCTGATGTGCCCTGGGTTTGCACTGAGCCCGAGGAAAAAGGAGGTGCCTGGAGCATTGCTGGCCTGGCTTTTTCCATAGCTGTGTGCCATTGTTAATGATGCACATCATGATTCAGCTTTCACAGCACCCCTAACTAACTGTGGAGAAGGTAAGGGCTGCGTGGCACTGAGGTAAATTTAACCCTGGAGGTGAGCAGAACCCACAAAACAACAAGCAGAGGAGAAGGGTGTTCCTGGAGCCAGGGGAAGGGTGTGGTGGTGTTCACAGGGGTCTGAGGATGAGGGAAGAGATGAGGATCTGACTCCATGTTTCAGAAGGCTTGATTTATTATTTTATGATATATATTACATTAAAACTATACTAAAAGAATAGAAGAAAGGATTTCATCAGAAGGCTGGCTAAGAATAGAATAAGAAGGAATGATAACAAAGGCTTGTGGCTCAGGCTCTGTGTCTGAGCCAGCTGGGCTGTGATTGGCCATTAATTAGAAACATCCACATGAGACCAATCCCAGATGCACCTGTTGCATTCCACAGCAGCAGATAACCATTGGTTACATTTTGTTCCTGAGGCCTCTCAGCTTCTCAGGAGGAAAAATCCCAAGGAAAGGATTTTCCATAAAAGATGTCTGTGACAGAAGCGGGGGTGGACAGGTTGTTCCCCAAGATGCAGCTGCTCAGCAGCACTTCTGACCTCAGGGCAGCTCCAGTGACCACAGAGAACCCCCTGGGATGGGACAGAGCCATTCTGGAGAGCCCAAAGGGAAGGTTCAAGCTCTTCAGCATCTTGGCCAAAATTCTTATAGATGAAAAGACTGCATTAAAGTCCTTCTTGCCTTTTCCAAGAAGCAGGGAGGGAATTTAGGTCCACATGAAGTTTAAATGCAGGGCTTGGAATCAAGGGACTTGTTTGGGTTTAGATTCACAGATTCTTATCTCTTCAGATGTGGTAGCCTGAGCTCCTGCATCATCCAGGTCATGGCAATTACATTTTTAAAAATCTGCATTGAGCCCCTTAACTTCTGTTTGAGCTATGGAGTATTTCTGAGGAAGACATGCATTCTTGATTTGAAGAGATCAAACCGTGCAGAATCCGTCACATAATAAATCCTGATAAACTGTTCCAGAGTTTAATTACTCTCACTGTTAAAAATTTGTACCTTATTTCCAATTTGGATTTTTCTGGCTTCAGTTTCCAGCCACTGGGCCTTGTCATGCCTTTGAGAGCTCAATTAAACAATGCTAAAGCATGAGATACCATTTCCATCTGTCAGTGCTTAAACACAGAAACCTCAGTAGCTGATTCTCATGAGGTTTTTGGCAGGATCAGAGCTACCAGCAGTAACTTATCTGCCTGTCTTCAGAACTGACTTGGAAGCCAAGTAAAAATGGTGAATGAAATTGGTTTTTCATGATTAGTGATTCTTGAGAAAGCTGGGAAATACATAGATCTGATTAGCACATCTTGAATGAATCTTGATTTTTTTCAGAATTCACTCTTTTCTTTGCTGAAATGTTTCACTGGAAGAGCTCAGCTCCAAAGGATGGCATTGAAGGCTTCATTGCAGCCTGGGAGCTGAGTGTGCCATGGAGCCCAAACCCTTGTGGCACTGACACTGGGAATGAGAGAGAGCCAGACACGTGGTGTGGCTGAAAAGCTGGAATTGGACAAATAACTCCAATATGCAAATGGAGCAGAACTTATAAAAGTCAGAGACCTTGTGTCCATTTTGTGACCATTTTGGTTCACCTTGGGTGCAGCCCTGGCTGGGCTCTTGTGCTGCCCAAGGTGGATTCGTTGAGGAGATCCTTTGAATAAATCCCCGCTTTATTCTATAACTGTTCTAGGTCAGCCTAGGCATCATCACCACAGCTCCTGCACGTGAGATGTTTGTTTTTTGCTCCTCCAACACTGCTCAGAGGCAGCTCTTGGGCTGAGCTTCCTGCAGAATGGAACTTCCCTGCTTGAGGCAAAGGTAGCAAACTCTGCCACTGAATTAATCTGCCATATGATCTCGGGACTCTGCTGCTCACAGTGACTCTCAGATGTGTTGGAAAGTCTCTTTTCCCAGCCCAGCGGTTGAAGAAGGAGTCAGAACTCTTCAGTTCTTGTTCTCAAGGTTGTTTACTGTTTCTTACCTATAAAATTCTTTCTCCTGTCCAGCTGAGGTCCTTTCAGCAGGTCAGACAGAGGTACACTGTGTGTTATCTTTTTATACTATAAAACTATGTGTACATTATTTACCATAACTTCCCAATACCTATCACCCATGTCAGACAGTGAGCTTCTACTCTAAACCAATCTAAAAGTGCCACCATCACAGCAGAAGATGGAGGCCAAGAAGAAGAAGCAGAAAGGCTGGACATGCCCAGATTCCTCCATCTTGCCCCCTGAACACCCATTCTAAAAACTCCAAAAATCTATTTTTCAACCCGTGACAAACTAATTATTATTCTAGTTAGACTTTTGTGGCCTGCAGATCCTCATATAAGGTTGGTATTTTTTTCCATGGGTCATAATCAAAGGCACAGGGGTCCTGGGCTCTGTGCAAGGGTCTCTGGCATAGGTTTGGGCAATCCAGGACAGCCAGAGGGATGTCCTGAATTCTGACAATATGACAGGCAGACGGAGCACTTGAATACACCCAGAGCCCAGGGGATTTGTCTCTCTGTCACCAGGGGTGTTTCCTCTATGCAAGCAACCTCCAGCATGAAAAAGGAACCAAGTTTATATGCTAGACAAATACATATTTGCCAGCCTGCCAGCAAATTATTACCTCAGCCTGAGCCATTACCTTCCCCACTGCTTTTCTTATTGTGCCTGAAAGCGCAAGGTACAATCACAAAGAACAGGACTCTCAGGTGAGACTGTATGTGTGAACTTGGATAAATACTGCAGCAAATACTCCAGGTGTGTTCAATTCAGCTACAGACACTTTTTGTCATGGTAAGTGTTCAGGAAATGAAAACAGGTTACAAAGGTCTACTACACTAAATGCTCACCTGAGGGAAACTGATTTCTGTGCCTGACGTTTCCTTCTACAGGGCCAGATCCAAAATGCTGCAGGGAAGAGGCTCAGGCAGGAGCTCAGAGGCATTTTTGGGGGATGAAAACTCATTAAAAATCCACTGCAAAACCAGAGACACATCTGGAAATGGAAAAAAAAAACTCACGAGTCCCCTCACCTTTCCTCTGGCCACCACAGGGCTGATCCCAAACCTTCATCTGTCCACAGAAGGGAACCCCACAAAAGGCACTTTTGTGACCCAAACTGGGTCCAGCCCACCTTTGCCTGCTGCAAGCTGGGGCCTCTCTCAGAGTGAGATTTTCCAAAAAAAATAAAAAAATCAGACAGAAAATCAGACAGCAGGAGGTCAGGCTCTTCTCCCACATTCTTCAGGTCATCTGTCCCACAGATTCCTGTTACTATTTTTGACCCTGTAACTTTGGCCAACTTAAACTTTCTATTATCAGGAGGAAATAGTGATAGTTTTTATTATATCTACCTGTCTTAGATTTATTGTACCCAGAAGGACGACTGTGTTTTCTATTAAGAAGTATCTTTATTTTACCATATCACTAAAAGAGAGAAGTATGCAGGTCATGAAACCTGTTCAGCCCAACCCTCTGACACTTAATATTTTTCTTTGCTAAAAAAAAAAAAAAAATGGCAGGAGTTACTAAGGCCCTAAATTAGCAAAACTCCTAAGTATAAATGTGGCTTAAAAATACATGCTTAATTTCCATTTAGATCATGGGAAATTACAGCCCAATCTCAGCAGGCACCTCCAGGTTTTTATATATACATTTATAGATATATAATTACAGGTTAGTGGAATAAGCACACCTCAAAGCACGTGCCTGAATATGGTGCTGAATCAAATCTCCAACACCTTCCACACCAACCCTGCAGCAAAACATTATTGGAAACACCATTAGCAGCAAGCACGTCCCAATAAAATGCAATTTTAATGCCAGGAAACATCCTGTGTTATCAATAAAATGCAATTTTAATGCTAGGAAACATCCTGTGTTATCCAACCCAACCAAAGCACCGGTGGCTGCTGCATTGACTAGACCTGCATTTGATCTTGCCTTTACACAGAAAGCAGCAACACCAGCTCATAAACAAGTTAGGAAACACATTTAACCAACAACCCACAACTTACTTGCAACGAGCTTACCGATGTCAGCACACAGGATAAAATTAGCCCGTTGGAGTCTGTGATTTTGGCATGATTATCTGCTAATTACCCTCTGTAAGCCGAGAGGGGTGGGCTGAGCAGCTCGCCGGGGGCTGCTGGCTGCCTGTCTTCCCACAAAATTTGCTCACAAGGCATCTAAAAATAACTTTATAGACAAATCTTGCTCTGGAGGGAGAGGCAGGGCAAAACAAAAGAGTGTAGACAGTTTAACCTCTTCGTGCCTGTGAAAAATACACGGATTTTATGACTGGCTTTTCGCAAATATTAAAATGAATATTATATGTGTTGTGTTAGAAAGTAATGCTGTATTAATTCTCTTAAGTAGTGTGTTAAATATAGTTTTAGGTTATAAAAATTGTTAAAATAGTAACTATGCTATGCAGGATACTTTTTTTTAAAGAAAGGACTCACAGTGAGATAGCAGCCACAGGACACCTGAATCTTTCAGAGAAAAAGAATTTATTGCCCTCTTATCAGAAGAAACGAACTTCTTCCTGCCTCGAAGGCGCTGTCAGGATTCGGAGGAAGAAGTTGACACTGACCAGACAGAATCCTGTGTTTGAATGGAATTTATGCATCATGTATGAGATGTATGAATATGCAACAGGTTATTGTTTTTAAGGATTAATCCTCTGTTAATGTGTGTCCTTTCTCGGGCTTATGTTGCCCAGAAAAAGGTACCCGGACTGTCCGTAACTTTTCATTTCTATTGTCTCATATTGTCCTAATTCAAATTGTCCAAATTATTATTACTCTAATTGTATTACTATTTTTATAACCCTTTTATTACTATTAAACTTTTCCAATTTTAAAAACAAGCGATTGGCGTTTTTCACAACACCCAAATATCCACATGTGTAAGCAACACCCACCTTAGAATGAAATCCTTTGGCAGCTTCACATCAAGGACCCGAGGTGCAAACCCTGCTGGTTTTTCTCATTTCCTCCAAGTTCAGTTTCCAATATCCTCACATCTGTCCCTACAGTATCTCACACGTGCTCACTGCCTCTGTCCCACCAGCTGGATGCTCTCCAACCCCACGTGGAGCTTTAGGGCCCTGCTACAACACACCTGTGAGCTGAGGATGCCCAGGGTGACAGGGTGAGGTGACAGAGGTGGCAGGGTGTCCTGTGCTGGTGGCAGCACTCAGAAAACACCAGCAGAGCTTCCTTTCCCCTTTCCAGCCTTCCCTGCCCTGCTTCTACTCCCCCAGCATCGCTGCTGATTTCCACCCCACTCTTATTTTATGCGCATCCATCCCAATTCTTTTCAAAGGCTGGGAGTTATCTCCATGCTGGAGTACAGGGGGGAAAATATGATGATGTTTATTGTCACGGGCATATGACAAGCATGTGATCATTTTCACTGGCTCTCCTGATGGAACAAATCTATCAGGAGGCTGAAATAAGCTAAGTGGATGAAACACAAGCAGAATTTTATCCACTAAGCAATTCTATTAGGTTACAGACCAAAGGAGGTTATTGATTCAAAGAGCACAGCGTGAGGGACTAAATACTTATGAGCATCAAAGCCCCACTGCAGTCAATTACTGCTCACAGCCAGTGCCTGGAGCTCCACGTTAGGAAAGGATGTGTTGTTCCAACAGCAGTGATTTGGTGGAAAATGTGCTGTTAGAGCTAAATATGATAGAGCAGATACAAGGACTAGAGACAAATGATTATACAGGGGATGTTTAAGCTGCTCGACAAACTAATTGTGCTGCTGGTGAAAAGCAAGCCACAAAAAAAGCACAGAAACCCAAATACAGGCTGCACACAGCACTGGCCTTTATACAAAGGTCAAACTCCCACTTTTTAACACAAAATTCATGAGAGGCCAAGCTTATCCACTTGTTGGTCATGTTTTCCATTGCAAGTTCATCTCCATGTTCAGTCTGATGAATTTTTATGTCAGTCTAACAGCTGTCAGGGTTGGAGTCTCCCTGACACAGCAGGTGGGTGACATCCACAAACAGTTCACAGGTAAAAGCAGAATTGCAAGGAGCAAAATACTGTCAGCTTCCAAAAAATAAGAGCAACCAAAAAATAAGGAAAGAACTGAATGCCAATAATCCCAATATCAATCCCATATCAATCATAGAAGCTGGATCTTATTTTTGTGGCATTTTGTGTTTCAAACAGTTCAGTTGACAGAGCACCCACTGGTTTCTGTCTCTCAGCTCACAGACTAAGGCCTGAGGATCTGCAGGATGGGTGAAAATGGTTTATTGAGGGTTTGTCTGCGTGATTTCCACATGCTGACACTTTTAATCCTTGGCATCAGCCAACAGGATAAAAAAGGGGTAAAGGAAAGCAATTTACATGAGAAAATATCAGAGCTGCATCCTCTCCTAGCCTATTATTTTCAAATGTCTCTGTGGAATACAATGTTTTCTGTAGAAGGCAGGGTGCCTGGCTTCATAAACCCTTCTAAATTACCACCTCACCACAGCCTCCAGCAGCTGTCCTAGTTCCTCAACTCATTTTTAGCATTTGAGGATTAAAAAGAACACAAACCACACACTTTGAAAGCAAAGCTCCTGGTGGGTCCCACGCTGTGGGGAGGGGGCAACTCCTTGTGACTCCTGGAAGCTGATGTTGGCCAGCCTGGCTGAGGAATAATGGGGCTGGAGAACAGGGGGATTTGTTAAATCAGCTTGAACTCATGGAATTCCTGCTTATGTGCATTTTCTTCTAGTGGAAAGCAGTGGTTACACTACTGGAAGAAAAACTAGCTTAAAAAAAATAATTCAATCTATCCACAGAGGAGCTATACAGAGAAGGGGGGATTATTGAGGGAAAAGAGAAGTGGCCCTTCCATTCTGCCAGCAATATTGTGCATTTCCCTCAGCAGAACTGAGGTTCTTCTGGAGCTTAGCCTTAGGAGTGGAAACATAATGATGGGCAAACATCAGGAGACTTGCAAGTGTGTTTTTTTGGTTTAATACATAATAGGCCTGGCTCATGTCTTCATTCTGGCTCAAAAGACAGAAGAAGGGAACAAGATGTACAAATTCTTCATTTCCTTTTCAACAGTCTCCAAAAAATGAAGCCTTTAAAGAAATACATCTTGTCTGCATGGCAGGAGGAAGGAATTCTTAAAGTTTAGGATCCTTGTTGAGGTTTAGCTCCAGCTTTTGCCTCTGACACTGCTTCTCTGAGGTTGCTATCAGGAAGGCCACTCTCCTCAAGAACCTCCAAGGTTCAAGATTAATTTTGCATCATAAATACTTTGTTCACACGTTCAGAACAGATCAAATTAAATAGCAACTGAATATTTAAGGAACTCTATAAAAATTCTTCCCATGGGAGAGGGGGAGATCAGGATAAAGGAGACAACTTGGACAGCCCTTCATTAATTAACCCCTAACATGGTTCTGGGTCCCAGCTGGTTTGATATCACCCCTTTCCACATGTTTCCTGCACAGCCTGACTGAGCACAATGTGCATGACACATCCAAAGCATTCTTCACCCACGTGGCATTTCAGGAGTCTGCAATGTCCCGAACCAATTGTCCTCCTGCTGGCAATTTCACAGTGTCTAGACTTCATTTTCTCCACTATTTCACTCACTCATCAATACCCAAAGTCCTTCTTCCCTCAGAACAAGTATTTCATTTTATTTAAAAAGACAAAATCAGCCTACTGATGGTTTGGTACCAATTCCACAGAACTATCTACTACGTGTACAAATTTATATTTCCATTAATCAATACTTAATCATAGATGAAATGAAGGAGCAGCTGTCTGGGCACATATGTTTAGCATCAGTTCATGACTATAAGCTAAATATACCTCCCATGGCTCCCAAAACCTCAAACAAAGAGCTGCTGTTCTCCTGAGATGCACAGCCAGGGTCAGGTAAAGGTTATGAGTTATCCCTATCTCAAGGTTACTTACACAGAACATAAACTCCAGGATCAGGTTGCAGAGTCAGCAGCAATTGCTCACTCAAAGTCAATCACCTTCAGCAGAGACCAAGCAAAAGCAGAGGCCTTTGGGTCTGCCCAGCTTCCAGGAGTGAACTTGGCTGTTATCAGCTTTCCTCCTCCAGGGAGCCTCCCTGGATGTCAGGGCTCAGCCCTGTGCAGCGGACTCCAAACAGCATCACTGCTATAACATTTCTTGGCATATTTTGGGGTGAGTTCTGTTGCAGAGGACGAAACAGGAAAGCTTTATAAATAGGATTGCTTGGCAAAAGATTTTGAGAATATAGAAACTATAAGCGAGATTGAAATGAAAGCAACTTCTGAGAACTCTCAGTTACTGAACAACGGGAAAACAATGGTGTAGCTGCTGAAGGTGATCCCCTTCTGATGAAACAAGACTCTCTGCGAGCAGGCAGGTCCCAGGGTCAGAGCAGACCCTGCCAGCTTGGCAGAAGGGGCTCAAAGAGGAGATTTTAGGGTTTAAAATGTAGCACAGTATGGTAATGTAGTGATTCTTATAGGTTGTATGGAAATGCTATAGGATCTGTATGTTGTACGAGATTGGTTAGTGACAATTAGAATATTCAACACAGAAGAAGATTTATTGTATTGTAACAAGAACTTCGCACACTTTCTTTCTTACTTACTTACTTTCTATACTCTCGTCTCTTAGCTCTCGCCTTTTATTCTCTTATGCTCTGCCCCTCTCTTCTCTGGGGCCTGCTCTGAGCTGTGCCTGGCAGCTCCCAGCAGGGCCCTGCACCCAGGCCCTTTGCAATAAACCCCAAGATCCTGGACCAGAAGAAGATTTATTGTATTGTAACAGGAACCTCTCCCTCTGATCCTCTCTTTTCCTCTCTCATTCTCTCTTTACCACGGTCTTGCCTTCTTTCTCTTTACCTCTCTCTCCCTCTTTTGGGCCTGCTCCGAGCTGTGCCTGGCAGCTCCCAGCAGGGCCCTGCACCCAGACCCTTTGCAATAAACCCCAAGTTCCAGCCCTGGCTGCAGTGATCTCTGCTCTCCGTCCGTCCCGACCTTGCTGACCCCTCCTCCTACAAGTTCAAATTCAGCAGAGCAGGAGAAGAGAGGTGAGGTTGGGATGGGAGGCGTCAGAGGGTTCTGGGAGGGTCTGGCTGACCAGACAGGGAACAAGACATTATTTCACCCCACTGCCCAAGGGAGATGTGAGGCACAAGGAGCACAGTCCCCAAATTCCACTCTCATCCCACATTTTCCTCCCTTACTAGATTACTCTAATTTCTTCACTTAAACCAACACTCATCAGCTTTTATGTGGTTGTAGGAGCTGCTCAATGACATCCCTGCTGATCCTGGCTCCCCCTGAGTGTCAGGAGCAGAGAAGGGGAGCTGTGACCGTGTTCACAGGGGTCTGAGGATGAGGGAAGAGAAGAGGATATGACTCCATGTTTCAGAAGGCTTGATTTATTATTTTATGATATATATTACATTAAAACTATACTAAAAGAATTAAAGAAAAGATTTCATCAGAAGGCTGGCTAAGAACAGAAAAAGAAAGAATGATAACAAAGGTTTGGGGCTCAGAGAGAGAGTCCGAGCCAGCTGGGTTGTGATTGGCCATTAATTAGAAACATCCACATGAGACCAATCCCAGATTCACCTGTTGCATTCCACAGCAGCAGATAACCATTGTTTACATTTTGTTCCTGAGGCCTCTCAGCTTCTCAGGAGGAAAAATCCTAAGGAAAGGATTTTTCATAAAAGATGTCTGTGACAGGGAGCAGCTCCTGTTAATGCAGAGCTCCATCCTGCATGGAAAACAAAATCTTGGAGCCCCAATTCTGCACCTGCCAAAGGCTTTGTGCCCTGGCCTGAGGAGCACAGCCCAGCCCAGGCTGGAGGAGCTTCACTTGCCTCATGTACTGCACTTCCCTTTTATTCTGTCCCTCCCTATTTTACATTGGTAGGTGGGAAAAACAGAAGAACAATCTCACATTGACATCAGAAGCCATCAATCATCTGCTAAAAACAGATGAATAGTAGAACAAAAAGGAGAAAGAGAGAGAGGAAAGGGTCAAGGCTGGTCCTTCAGTATGCAAATGCCTGTCCTGGTGACATATACTGTAAATTACTCTGAGTCAAGGGAATTTGGAGCCAGCAGGATCTCCAAAGCTCACTTAATATCAACTCCAGAAACATTACACTAATGGATTTTTAAATATGATTTACAGGATGGTCTATCTGGGAGCATGGAGTGAACGGAGGAAAATGAAGAGCTGACCTGGCGTGAGTGATGTGCTCTGGGATGGGCTCCTCTGCTGAGGAGGAGAAGTTGGGTGGAAGGAAAGAGAAGCATTTTGAAGGCAGCACAGCTTGCAGGTGTGTGGCCACCCCTGCACCTTGGAAATGCCACTCCAAGTCCCCAGTCTGCAGATCCAGAGCAGTGGGGATTTAGGCACACACTTCCCATCAACAAACACAGTTTGAATATTTGGAAGAATGCACCCCATGGAGTTTTAATGACCTGAACGCCCCACACACACAGCCTAACTTCAAGGGACAAAATCCTAAACTTCTTTTGGGGTGTGTGAGACTGAACCACAGACACCTCTGTGCAGGGATGCAATTGTGCATGTGCTTCTATGTTCCCTGATAAAAACCCCAGCTTTTCTCCAGAACAAAACCCCCTAAATGCATTAAACATCTCTATCAGGATGAATCCCGAGTGGTTTGAAGGGAGAAGATGAAGAAGGCCTCTGCATAGGCTGAATCCCCTCAGAGGCATGGAGGAAAATCCCCTCCCAGCTGCACAAGGTGCTCCTTTTCCTGTATTGGAAGGGAATTTTGGATGGAGAGCAAAAAAGCTGGCAAAGCCCTTACACCTGGGAAGAAGAGGAGACTGACAAGCCTTTGGAATTAAACACTGATAGACATGGCCAGGATGCTGTCATTCCAGTGCCCAGACTTCTTTTTTTGATAGTTCATTTTTTAATTAAAATATCCTTCTAGAGAGAAAATAAATACTTGCTCAGCTTCATGCTCCATTTCTAATCTGGGTCGATTAAGAGGGTAACCAGATAAAACAAACACAAATAACACCTCTGTAACAATCTCCTACAGCATCATCATGTGATTCTGACAATGTATTTCAAATTATTAACAACTCTTAGCAGCTCTATTCATCATCATCTTCGGTGTCAAGGTACTTCAAGAATCAAGTGAGCTTTTAATGAGCTCTCAGCCTGAAAGAGGAAAGGAAACATATATCCAGTGCACAGAGCTTTAATGATCACCTAATTCCTTTTATTGTATCTCCTGTTATGATTTATGAATTAGGCAGAAAAAGCAGAGACATTTGAAAAACACTCGTGTACGCAACATCCAGAATAAGATAAACTTGCATTTATAAGATTGACATATATTATATGTAATTATATATATATTTCTATATGCATATATAATATAATATATATTATATAAAAATAAATATAAATATATATTATATAATATATTATATATATAATATATATAATATATTATATATATTATATATAATATATGTAAAAATATATATTATATATAAATAAATATAAATACATATACTTTTGTATAAAAATATATATAAAATATATATATATTTAAATATATATGTCTGGATTTTATATATAACACTGGAGATTCATGCTGACGTTTGTTTTCCCTCATAAGCCCAAGATGTTCTCACTGCACAAGTGGCTGTGTAATTATGGATTTGTCATATTGATTTAAACTCCGCCAGCCTTTGTGTTTTACACCAACACAAAGAAAACAGCTCAGAAAAGTGGTTCTTTGGCTCTGGGGGTATTAATGAGCTGTTCCTCACGGGCTCTGCCTCTCTCCCTCCCTGACCCCAGCTCACACCCCCCAGTGAAATGATTTCCATCTGTTGGCAGCACAGGGGACAAGAGGCACTGGATGTTTCACAAATGCAGCTGACCCCTCTGACCCTCTCAGTGTAAGCACTTAAAACTTGCTCTCACTTTTTATTTCCCCCACAGTCATAGCCCATGAATAAAGGGAACAATTTCCTTTCTGAGGCAATGGTATCACCCTGAGTTAGGTGGATATTCCCTGCAGATGCCTGTGGCAGGGTTTAAGGAATGATTGGTGATTTCTCAGCGTCCTCGTGGAGACCCTGCAAAGAGCCTGGAGCTGCAGTGCAGCACCACACTGGGCTCTGTGTAACACCAGGGCTCAGGAATCCAGCACGGGGAATTAAACAAAGAGCCACAGCCTCAGCTCGGCACACATCTGAAACAAAACCTTCCCTTTGTAGAGAATAACACAGACTGAGGCTTTGTGGATGTGCTGGGATGCAGGGAACAGATGGGTGGTGTCACACCTTGCAGGGCAGGAGCTGGGTGGAGGGCAGGGAGAACCCAGGGGTGAGTGTGCTGCGGGCAGCACCTGCCCAAAAAGCTGATCCCTTGGCCAGGAAAGCTCCCCATGAACTGGGGAGGGCAAAAGCAGGGCAATGGCCACCCCCAAATGTCTCCGGAGAGACCTTCCCCAACAAACTGTGGCTCACAAAACCTGATCCCTTGGCCAGGAAACCTGCCCTTGCGTCCCCATGGCCTGGGGAGGGCAAAATCAGGGGGATGGACACCCCCAGGATGTGTCTGGAGAAGCCTTTCCCAACAAAATGTGGCTCCCAAAACTGAAAAGCTGATCCCTTGGCCAGGAAACCTGTCCTTGCGTCCCCATGATGTGGGGAGAGAAAAAACAGGGGATGGACACCCCAGAGATGTCTCTGGAGAGACCTTCCCCAACAAAATGGGGCTCCCAAAACCTGATCCCTTGGCCAGGAAACCTGCCCCTGAGTCCCCATGAACTGAGGAGAGCAAAAGCAGGGCAATGGCCACCCCCAAATGTCTCTGGAGAAGCCTTTCCCAACAAAATGCGGCTCCCAAAACTGAAAAGCTGATCCCTTGGCCAGGAACCCTGCCCTTATGTCCCTATGATTTGGAGAGAGAAAAAACAGAGGATGGGCACCCCAGAGATGTCTCTGGAAAGACCTTCCCCAACAAAATGGGGCTCCCAAAACCTGATCCCTTGGCCAGGAAACCTGCCCTTATGTCCTCATGACCTGGAGAGAACAAAAACAGGGGGATGGACGCCCCCAAGATGTGTCTGGAGAAACCTTCCCCAATAAACTGTGACTCCCAAAACTGAAAAGCTGATCCCATGAACAGGAAATCTGCCCTTATATCCCTAATGATTTGGGGACAGCAAAAACGAGGTGTTGGACACCCCTAGAATGTCTCTGGAGAAACATTCCTTAACAAACTATGACTCCCAAAACCTGAAAGCTGATCCCTTGGCCAGGAAATCTGTCCTTGTGTCCCCATGACTTGGGGAGAGCAAAAGCAGGGCAATGGACACCCCTAAATGTCTCTGGAGAGACCTTCCCATAAAATGTGGCTCCCAAAACCTGATCCCTTGGCCAGGAAACCTGTCCCTGAGTCCTCATGATGTGGGGAGAGAAAAATCAGGGGGATGGACACCAAGATGTCTCTGGAATCCCTCCAGGGTAGATTTTGGTGATTCTCCCACAGGCTGGATTCTCCCCAGGTGATGTCTAATGTCAGCTTGCAGATGATAAATTCATTTGCCTCTCTCATCCCAAACATAAATTTGGGATCCAACAAAATGAAGCCAATTTTTACATTATTATATATATAAATTTTTTTTAATATATAACATGTATAATTATATATATATTATTATATTATATTATGTTATGTTATGTTATGTTATGATTACATTATATTATATATATATTGAAAATATATATATATAATTTACATTATTATACAAGCTACATATCTGTCATGTTTTTCCAATGGCCTGGAAGCAACAGCAAATGTCCTTTCATCTTTACCTTCCAAATGCCAGCTCCAGCAAAACAGTCTAGAATGGTTTGTCTCTTTCCCACCAAGCACTATAATTCCTCCAAAATTCAGTCCAGCACCTTCACAAGTGCAGTTACACTCCTCTTATCAGGAATAACCTGCCCAGCAATAAAATTTGTTATAGCTTCAAGCCTAAAGGAACACTTTGAAGTGCTTTATGTGGGTCATTTTTATCTGTGCCCTGCTCTGGTACCTGGCAAGGAGGGAGACATTTCCCACTGCTTCCATCCCTTCTGTTTTACCTTCTGTTTTTTCACAGTTCTCTCTGCAAGTATTCTCTGAAAGCAGTTAAATATAAATAAAAATATAAACTTTGCTGATTGTGCAGGAATCAAACACCACCTGAAACACCCCTGAAGTAATGGGTGCATCTAGAAAACCCACCCCAAAATGGAGATCTCTGAGACAGAGACAGCTGGGTGGAGTTTGGACATGATCCCTTGGAAAGCAACAAGGAAAATCAGTAGGACTGTTCAAAGTGATCAGTTATCCTGGCACTGCTCTTATGTGAAAAATCTGAAAGATATATTGATGCCTGGTAATCAGAATCCTCACTGCAATTATTCTCTGAAAGCAGTAAAATATAAATAAAAATATGGACTTTGCTGATTGTGCAGGAATCAAACACCACCTGAAACACCCCTGAAGTAATAGGTACACCTAGAAAACCCACCCCAAAATGGAGCTTTTTGAGACAGACACAGCTGGATGGAGTTTGGACATGATCCCTGGGAAAGCAGCAAGCAAAATCAGTAGGACTGTTCAAAGTGATCAGTTATCCTGGCACTGCTCTCACGTGAAAAACTGAAAGATATATTGATGCCTGGTAATCAGCCAATTCAATGAAATTCTGTTCAAGAGAAGAGGCACACAAAGTATTGTAACTATCACAGCAACCCTCTGATGGTCAAGCATAATTCAAGGCATGTGAAGTAAATGATAGAAGCAAAATTAATGCCACCATCAGCTGGTTCCTGAGATGAAAAAGACACACATGGGGAAATTAAAACCATCCTTCACATCACTGACAAACCAGAGTTTCGGCAGCCACTGGTTGTGTTTTTTACAGGCTGCTCAAAACATCCAATACCTCCCTCTGTGTCATTAGACAAAGGAACTCCAGAGCACCTCACCAAATTCAATGTGATTTTATCAGAAACAGAACAAGGAAGGGCAGCAGTGACCAAGAGGGTTTGTGCTGGCTAGAAGTGACACACACATTCTGCCACCTCTGCAGCCTGCACAGCAAATTTATCCCACAGCAAGCCTGGATAAAGTGGAAGCAGCTGGTGATTGCCCTGGCAGACACCTATTAACCTACATCACACACAGCAATGACAGCCATAGCTCACTGCTGCAGCCCTTAGGAATAGCAGTGTCCAAAAACAAGAGAGAAAAGAAAAGGTTATTGATGAGGATGGGCTGCCCTCAGGCATGGTGAAAACAGGTGTGTGTGTGCATGTGGGCGCAAGCTGTCAATATATGAAAGGAACTGATAACTTTGATTATGTGAGACCACAGGCATCAGACCAAAGAGGCAGTTCCCAAAACATCCAGAGCTCATTAGGAACAGCTTCCATAGCTGTGGCCTCCCTTCTGAAAATGTGAAATAACTGTGCAGTCTCAAAATGTTTAAGGGTTTGATGAAAAGTTTAATTTTTCCCTTAGCAATTTATGGATATGAATCATGGGGAAAGAATGCTGCTGACAGGGGGAAAAAACTGAAGCTTTAGTGATGTGGTCCTGACATATCTTTTAGATTGAAAAGAAGATGAATGCTGATGCTAGAAATATTACTGGAGAACAAGCAGACTCTGCTGTCAGAAATCAATAGATTCAGACTTATGTACTTTGGTCACATCAGACACTGAGATGAAAATAAACCTCAAGAAAGTAATTAGAGGGGGGAAAGCAGAGGATGACTGCAGAAGAAAATGAGCAGTGGAAGATGGAGGAGACAGCACTGCAAGGGATGCTCACACATGGAGAAAAGGACTGGGCTTTGCTCAGGTCCCAGAGCAGCAATGGGACTGAGGGAAAGAGCCAGGGCAGGAAGGCAGAGCAGAGAGAGCCAGCAAGGTGAGAAAATGAAAGGTTGCAATATGATCTGTGTCCATTTAAAACAAGATTTTTGGGCTTTATCCCAAATAATTTTTTATTTATATAAAGAAAAAATGTAAATTTTTTTCTTTAACCCTTTCCAGAGGACCATCATAACCCTTTCCTTGCCATAACTTTGCAAGGAAGGCAGAGGGAAAAACCAAGATGTTTTAATTTTGTATGAGTGCCTTTTTCCCATATCCCTCCTACCCCACCACCACCACCCACAAAAGATGATCACCAGCACAAGGTCTGTGTGCTGCAGAACTGATCAGACTGTGGGGGATGCCCAGATTGGCCTTCAAAGAAATTCTTCAAGAGTCTCTACCCCATGCACAGGCAGGGAGCAGCAACACAGAGCTGGACCCCTGAGCTTTGCACTCCCAAAGGAAAGGAAAAAGTCAGGACAAGACTTCATCTTGCTAGAGAGAGCAGGATTTGTGTCTGTTTCTGTCTGATTTGTGCTCAGAGCCACCTAAGATGCATGACTTGGAGTGACACGTGGCACCCAAAGCTGTCACCGAGGCAAGCCAGCCCCTCCGGATGTTGGGAAGGATGAAAGTTTGACAAGAAAGTCTCACAGATATGTGTGCTTAGCAGAAAGATTTTCGGATGTAGAATCTGAAGAAGGAATAGAGATGGAAGCAAGTTTTGATATAGAAGAAAAGAATTGCTGAGCCAGTCTTGCTGGATAACCAAGGAGGCAAAGGGTGTGTTAGTTAGAAGGGGTTTCTATGGCTTAGAGCAAAGGATAAACCCACCTCAAACAAGAAGATGTTTTTACCAAGCAGAAAGAGAGCACAGGCAAACAAGGCAGCAAATGCTGCAAGTAGAAAAAAGGTCTCAGAATTTTCCAGTGCAAGAAAACTGAAAAACAACTTCCAGCTTAAACTGTAATGTACTGACTTTTAGTGACTGGAGAACAGTAACATGAATATGGTAATTAGAGTAGTTATGATAGGCTATAGATAAAGGTTAAAGTATAGATTGGTTCTATACCAATCTATACTTTGGTTCTATTGGTTCTACAGTATTAAGATGCTCATCAAAGAAAAGTCTATAATGCACTGTAACCAAAACCAAAGGGTCTCCAGGCCTGCCTGCAGCTGGAGCTGACAGCTGTAGGCACAGCTCTGTCACCCATGACCCTGGACTGCTGTACAGGGTACAATAAACAGCATTTTGTATACAATAAACTGCATTTTGGGGAGCAGCCTGGAGCCCCACATCTCTCATTTTGGCTCTCTGCCTTTCCTCCCATCCCTTCACAGCGCCACTGCAGGTCTCTTCACCTTCCTTTGAACCCAGCTCTGGTTTTTTTCCCAGTTCAGGAGCCTCCCCATCCTGGATGGCTGTGGGGATGGAGCAGAGCACGCTGCTGTGAGGTGTGTGCTCTGTGCATGCATCCTCCAATCCCACACTCTCAGCCTTGCAAATTGCTTCTTGTTTGCCTTTATCGTGGAAAGGATTTGGATTCTTGTCAAAATATTTCAGTGCTTCAGAGCTTCCCAACAGAGGGTGGGTTTTAGGCAAGTGGGTACTTGATGCTTCCCACAAAGCTGGTCCTAGCAGGGGTTTGGGAGCAGCAGAGATCTGGAGATGCACTTTGGGTTCATGGTCTCCCTTTCCAAGCAGCAGCTCCTGAAAGTGTCAATTCCTCAACTGGATTAGGCTCCTCTCTCTGCCACCTGTGCTGTTGACCAAGCTTTTAAACCACAGTTTCAAGAGCCTGTGTCAGAGATTTAATCTCTGAAAATCCGTGAGGAGCTGCTGCCTGATGTGCAGGGGTGGTTTTGTGACAGCCCCAGTGCAATCCCCGTGCCCTGCAGTGTGTCTGATTTCTTCAGTGTATGCAAACAGCACCAGTTCCTTAAATCAAGACCATAATTCAAGGTAAGACAGAGCCGGGTCCCAAGCCAGCAGGTCAGGGAGGGGATGCCCATTTCCACAGGGCCTCTGATCTTTGCTGCTTGACCTTGCTTTTGGCAACCTTGGGAGGTCAGGGAAATTGTTTGGGGAGCCCCAGAGCCTATTGATTTCCTCCCCAGGGGCATTGTCATGGTAATGGCAGCGCCCCGAGGGCTTGTGAGGCGTTCCAGCCCTCTGAGATGTGCACAGGCAAGGGCACGCCCGGCTCCTTTGATTGTTGGCTTCTTTGGAGGCCAACAATCTGCCAATCAGTTCCACCCCATGAAAACTAAGGTGAATGTGAGGAGAGCTCACCACCTGTATTATAATCTGCAGCTGTATTGAAATTTTCCTGGCAGAGCTGAAATTTTAATGTTTAATTTACTTGAACTAATGTGTCACAAAATTCCCATCGAGGCTGAAAATTCTAATGAACCTCTGGGTGGACGAAGAGACCTCCAAACTTTGATCCTTTTCATCACTGTATTTTAAAACAAGCAGCTCCTTAAGAAGGTTAAGGAAGCAATAATAAAGACTTTTCAGTGTGCACACATGATCATTCCATACTGATGCACTTCAGCTTTAATAATATTGTATTAAATTTTATTGTAACCTCGCTGACATTTACTGCAAGGGAAAGTGCATAAGCTTAACAGCCTTATAAAATACAGCCCAGTAATGTACCTATAAAGCATAATATTTCTATCCAAATGATGAGCTATTGCAATTGCATCCAATTTAGTGGCTCATTATTAACGAGAGCAATCACCTTCTCAGTCACATGCTCTGAAACACAGCCTGGTGTGTCGGTGCCATTTCACATTTTACAAGGCAGCTGCTCCAATTTCACCCAGCAGCACAATGATCTGACGGTGGAAATTCTCCTCTCGCTATGAATCAGCTGCAAAATGCACCTGGTGATGAAGAGGTGAGTCCTCCTGCACACCACCATGACAAGAGTTCATTCACAGGAGGGAAACTTCTTTGTACACATTTAAGCTGATGTGACTCCCTCCGCTCCCAAAGAGAGCTTTTCAGTAAAGACCTCTTCTGGTAGCAGATACTGGTGGAATTTAAGTGGGACTTTGGAGAAATTTAGCAGCCCCTTTCACAAAAGCACATCTGAAAGTCCCTGCATCCGCCACCACTTGTTCCTACAAGCCCTTAAAACTCCACAGGGATCTCTTTGTGCCTGTTCCTTTTCTAACAGAACTTCCCAAGCATTCCCAATTCTGATGGGCCAAGAACCTGCTGGGATCCAGAGACCTGGCAAAAAAAATAGCTTAACTGTCCTTATAATCCCAAAAGAGGTCTCCTAAACAAGTCCTTTGGAAGTTTCCCAAGGGCACTGAGGAAAAGGTGATGCTTGAAGTCAGAAAAGTTGCTCTTAGTAAGGAAAAGATGGACAAGGATACAAATTTCAGCGCAAGCAGCAGGCTCAGTTAATCAGCATAAACACCTCCAATAAGCACAATTTGTCTTTTCTTCAACAACCCTTCCAAAGCTGAGCAAAACTTGATGCTTTCGCTGTCACAGCTGCAGATTTGCACCATTCAGTGACCAAATCCTGAAAGAGACAACATTAAAATAAGCAGAGGGGGAATTCATGCACTCCACACCTGATACACCCCCAAGCTCCATGACTGTGGAATCCACATCTCCTTCAGCTGCACTGAGACAAAGCACAACAAAAAGATGCTGGGACAAGACCCTACAAGATGCGAGGGGTGCCCCTGGCATGACCCAAGTTCAGAACGTCTGAGGACCTTTACCAGACAGGAAAATCCCAGTGCAGGGAAGTCCTGATGAGCAGCTGGGGATTTTCTGAGCTGTCAAGGTGACACAGCCTCAAAGCCATCAGCTGCTGCTCAGCAGGATGAGACAAACACAGCTGGTACCTGGGAGAGATTAATCCAAGGAGTCATCTTGGCTGGAAGACAGGCAAAGGTTTGGAGACAGCGTGGATGTGGTGTAAAGAAAATAAGTAGTTCATTTTCTTGGAGCATTAAGCTGTAATGGCTGTCAAGGGGGATTACTGATATTGTTATGCCAGTGTCAGCACATGTTGTAGAGCAGCTATATTTTGAATTTCCATACTTGCTTAATTTAATGTTCAGATAATCTGGCAAATGAAAGACGAGCCTCAAAGAGTCTTTCTCCCCCCCCTCTCTCTTTAAAAAAAAATCATTCTATTAAGAATGTTAAATTCTTGGGAGCAAGAGCTGGCGTACATGGAGGGCACATACTAATCTCATTTATGCTGAGATTTGCTTTCTGTTAAGCAACAGAAAAACAGCTAATCAAGCATAATTCAATAATACATCATCTGCAGATGCAAAGCCTCAGAAGATTGCTGTGGAGCTTTGCCCATTTACATGAGCTGATGATCTAGGCCAGGTGCAATTAATTGCATGTGGGGTGTAGGTGCGCACCTCAAAACCTCCTCTGGTGGCTCCTCCTCAGCTTTGGGTTCACTGGAATCTGGGAGAGCTGCCAGCACATGGCTGAATAGGAGCTGTGCCTCCCTCCATGTGCCATTGGTCTGTGGCAGCCAGGAGAGCCCAGCTCCAGTGTCCCCACTGTCCCCAGTGCCACCAGAGCCACACATCAGGGGGATCTGGGGTCACCTGGTGACACTGGCCTGTCCTCTGCATCACACCAGTGTCACCGTGATATTTTCTAAAAAATCCCTTCACCAGGATTTCTTCTCCTGGCAAGAGGAGAAGCCTCAGCTTCTCCGTGTTTTCCTCCTCTGGAATGTGGTCTGGAGATTGTTTATCCAAACACGTGAATTGTTTTTAATTAATGGCCAATCACAGCCAGCTGTGTCGGACTCTGAGGGGTCAGTCACGCGCTTTCATTATCATTCTTTTCCAGCCTTCTGATGCATCCTTTCTCTTTCTTTAGTATAGTTTTAGTATTGCATTCTATAATATCATATAGTATAATGCAATATATATTATAATAAAATATAGTGCAATATCTATTATAATATATTTTATATATTATATTATAATATAATAATAAATCACCCTTCTGAGAACATGGAGTCAATTCCTCATCTCTCACCTCGTCCTGGGGACCCTCACAACACCACAGCACAGAGCATTTCAAGACATCCTCAGAACCCCACAGAGCATTTCCAGACATCCTCAGAACAACTTTCTGCTCCTTGCAGAAAACCAAAAAGGCCAAGCAGGGCCTGCTCACCTCTGCTGGGTGGCTCAGTGTGCATTTCCCCCCTTCCATGCCTGCAGCCATCACCCAGCAGGAGCTCAGGAGAAGTGACCCGCTGTGTCAACACAGAGAATTTTTTGTTTGTTTGTTTTCTGGATAATTTTGATGCTCCTTTTCCTTGTTTCATTCAGATTCAGGCAGAAATGAAAACTGTTTGGAATTCCCTACCTGAGAGAGCAGAGCTACAGCCCAGGGAGAGCTGCTGGGTGCTGGAGTCAGTCCTGGAGCCCTGGGCTCCCTGTCAGAGACACTGAGCCAAGAACTGACAGAGAGGTCCCTTCAAACCTCTGAAATCAAAAACAACCTCACTCAACAGCCTGTTTGGCCAGCTGGAAAATTCTAATCTCTAAATACTTTTTCTGTAGTGCTACTATTATGCAACTTCACAGATCACAGTGCCACACAATAGGGCAAAAGCCTTATATTTCAGAATAACTTACAGGAGTCCAGGTTACACCTTTTGCCAGTAGTAACTAGTATCTGATATACAAGGAGAAAGCATTTTGGGAGGTTTTGGAATGTAAAACCTGGCAATACTAATAAAGAGTAGCAGAGAGAGTGCTGTGCACGAGGGCCATAGGCAGACACACCAACAGAAACCCACACAAACAACAGAGAGGCCAAGAAATAATTTTCTTTGTTCCCCATCCCCTGTTTTGTTGTTAAGGCTCTGTGCTAATTTCCATGGAATTGCTACAGCACATTTGTAAACACACATGAAAGGCAGCCAGCTCTGCAGCCACTGCTGCCTTGCACTATTAGGTGCAATATTTAGCTCAGCCAGATGCCACCAGGAGTTTGCCAAGGCCATAAAACAAGCTTGATCACATCTTTTGGAAAATGAGGCTATGAAGCCACTCTGGGAGAGTTTACATGTATGTTTGTGGATTTGTTTCCTTCCATCTGGCAAATTCCCTCCCCAGGCAGCGAGATGGAGCCCAAGGGAGGAAATGTTTGTGTTCAGTCACCTCTCAGCAACACCCTCTGAAAGAGGATTGTTGTGACAATCCCATTGTCTCCATTCTCTTCTCTGGATAAAATTCAACCCCTCTGTGCCTTTTTCAGTTTTCTCCCCTTGATCCTCAAAAAGGATAAACTTTGTCCCTTAAAAAGGACAGGGCAGAGCAAATGGAAAACACCTCACACCATGTCTGGGTACCCAGATGAGCAGCCAGGGCACAGGACCTCCTAGTCCCACTGATGCCTTAAGATTTAACTTTTATATTTTTCAGATCCTGTACTGCATTAGTGCATAACTCTGAGCTCCATATAGAGTGTTAGTTAACTCTCTTCTCATTTTGGTCAGACAAAACAATCCTTCCAGGCCTGAGGACCAAGGACACCCAAAAAGTACCAACAAAAGTGAATTGGGGAGAAGAAAACTGGGGGAATGTGACTTCATTACCTGAAGCTGTAATTGGAGAATTAACCCCTGATATGCAAATAGACCAAACTTATATCTGTCTGAAAAACTGGTGACCATTTTGAGTGTAGCCCCTTGGAGTGGCTTCATCTGCCCTTAATATACCTGAAGGCCTTTCATTAAATAAATTAAAATCATTAAATTTTATTCTTTTAAATTTGTCTGGCCTCTGTCTCTGGGTAAGGTTGAAAAAGGCATCACCAGGACCAGCAGCTCCCTGTCCCATGTTCAGCAGGTCCTTGTCCCGTGGCCAGTGGGTCCTTGTCCCACTGATGCCTTAAGAATTTAGCTTTTATATTTTTCAGATCCTCTACTGCTTTAGTGCATAACTCTGATCTCCATATAGAGTGTTAGTTAACTCTCTTCACATTTTGGTCAGACAAAACAATCCTTCCAGGCCTGAGAACCAAGGACACCATCACAGTCTCAGGCCCCAAAAAGTACCAACAAAAGTGAATTGGGGAGAAGCAAACTGGGGGAATGGGACTTCATTACCTGAAGCTGTAATTGGAGAATTTAGCTAATATATTTGGCTCCCAGTGGCACCCAGTGAACTGAATAAGCAAATAAATGTTTGTTTTCTGGTTTTTTAACACCATTCATTTAACCCCTGATATGCAAATAGACCAAACATACCTGTCTGAAAAACTGGTGACCATTTTGGGTGTAGCCCCTTGGGGAGGCTTCGTCTGCCCTTAATATACCTGAAGGCCTTTCATTAAATAAATTAGAATAATTAAATTTTATTCTTTTAAATTTGTCTGGCCTCTGTCTCTGGGTAAGGCTGAAAAAGGCATCACCATGGCCAGCAAGTGCCAGGAGCCAGCCCTGTGCATTCCTGTTCCACTCTAAAATAACCAGAGATTGGTTGCTAAGCTCAAAGTTTACCCACAAGGTTGGAAGCCTGAGGTGCTTGGCCCTGCCCAGAGCCAGAACACGTTTGTGGGATATACAAAGTGCTTGAAATAGAGGCCACAGAGGACCCATTAGAAATTCAATATTAGCTTTGTAAAATTGCTAATAATTAGCTACAGCTCTTTTCTCCATCACAGCAGCTGGTGACATGAAAGTGATTAAGTTTCTAATGAATAGATTAGGGTTACTGAATATATTAAATAACAAGGTTTTTAATCAACTGTTTATTGATTCCAGCAAGACAGTTCTGACGGCAAAAAAACCACTGGGTAGCAGTGGAATTTATTTATGGGCCAGTGTTCTACATCAGAAATAATTAAAAATAGATTATTTTTCACCAAATCTAGAGCTTTTTTCTCTTTGAGGCAGGTCAATATGGATTAAATTAACTGCAAATAATAAATTAAGGGAGAATTGAAAGCTAAATTCAGAGCAGAGAGGTGCTCGCAGCTTGGCAGTCAATCTTTGTTTGCAGTTGCTGGGGCAGAACCAGCCACATATTTATTGTCTGGTTTCAGCCAGGAGAGACAAAAAAGGTTGGACTTCTTGGGCAAAGGGATTCTGAGACACTACCCCTGTTGTCCAGTCTCATGGGAAGGAGCCACAAGGATCCCATCCCAAAAGCCATCAGGGGATAGAACAGTGTTAAAAAAAAACAGAAAACAAACATTTATTTGCTTATTCAGTTCACTGGGTGACACTGGGAGCCAAGTGAGCTCCCCTGGGAAATTCTCAGGGAGCCAAGCAACAGTCTGGGGCCTTGAGACTTTTTTTTTTTTGGATTAAGACAGCAGTCCCACCTTGTAGATTGATGTTTGGTGTGAGGGTGTTCAGAGGGGTCTGAGGATGAGGGAAGAGACGAGGTTCTGACTCCATGTTTCAGAAGGCTTGATTGATTATTTTATGACATATATTACATTAAAACTATACTGAAAGAATAGAAGAAAGGATTTCATCAGAAGGCTGGCTAAGAATAGAATAACAAGGAATGATAACAAAGGTTTGTGGCTCGGACTCTCTGTCCAAGCCAGCTGGGCTGTGATTGGCCATTAATTACAAACATCCAACATGGGCCAATCCCAGATGCACCTGTTGCATTCCACAGCAGCAGATAACCATGGTTTACATTTTGTTCTTGAAGCTTCTCAGGAAGAAAAATCCTAAGGAAAGGATTTTCCATAAAAGATGCCTGCGACAGTTTGGGATGTAGCCAACACGGTCTGGTGGAAAAAGAAGCTTTTCAGCATCCCCAGTCAGGTGTCAGGGGTTGTGTGAAGCAAAGGATCCTCTGGGGGGTCACTGTGAACCTGCCAGCCACATCCCAAGCCCCAACCCTTGGAAACAAAGCTCAGGAGCAATTTCTCTCTGCTCATCAGAGACCTTTCCAGGGCATCTCACTGATCTCCAAGGCCAGCCAGGAGACAAGCAGCACATTCCACATTTTCTATGAGGAATTTCCATTTCTGCTTCTGTCAGGTTCAGAAGACCATGGCAGCATCCCTTCTTGCAATAGGATCCAGAATGTCCAGCAGTTTTAAACACTCACAGTGGAAACTGTAGGAAAAAGAAGAAATTTTTAGGAGCTCCAATTTTTCCGCTGCTCCAAAGCACAGAAAAACTTTCTGCCAGTATATATAGCTACCTTGGGGTCTATTATTTTATTAAGGGATATTTGAAGTGCTCCATGACATAAGCAAATCCATAATGTATATATATATACAGCGCATAGGCATATGGAGCCATTTATAGAGCAAATCTTTCTAGCACTGATAGTTTATAAGGTGGAAGACCTTTAGTCTGGCATTGAACCAAAGCCAAAAGCTTCATGTGCTCTTTATAGCAGCATAACACAGAGAAGATGTTTTTCTTTGGAGCCTCAGTGGAAGCAGGATTTCATGGAAGGTTTTGCTCTCAAATCGGCATCTGTCTGAAGGGTTTGGATTAGTGTGAGCAGTACCTGTAAAAATGTGTGCAGAGGGGCTCTGGAGGTCACCAAAGGGCCATGATAAATCAGATTACAGTGTTTGTCTCTGGGGAGCTCTGGAGTTACCACTGCTGCACAGGGATGTGGGTTGGATTTGGGGACAGAGCATGGAAAAAAGGATGGACCCTCGTGGTCTTCACAAGGAGCGCAGCCATGCCGTGGCAGGGCTGCAATCCCCTCTTCCTCCTGGTCTCACTGTCTGCTGAGTCATCTTTCCCTCAAGAAAATGATCATCCCTACCAGCTCTCCTTGAAATAATGTCACAGTTTTAAAACCAATGAGATGTGATTTGCAATATTAATATTGATGCTGATACCAGCACTGCAATTACACATTTGTACTGTGTAATTGATGCCTTGGGAAGGCTGACCTAGAACAGAGGCTGGACAGAGTTACAGAATAAAGCAGGGATTTATTCAAAGGATCTCCTCAATGGATCCACCTTGGGCAGCACAAGAGCCCAGCCAGGGCTGCACCCAAGATGAACCAAAATGGTCACAAAATGAACACGGGGTCTCTCACTGTGATCAGTTCTGCTCCATTTGCACATTGCAGTTCATTGTCCCATTCCAGCTTTAGCCCATCCAGTCCCATCCTGCTTGTTTTTCTCTCTCCAGCCCACGTTGTTTGTGCTCTTGGGCTGAGATTTGGATCATTTGTCCTTGGTGCCCAGCTGGAGCAGGAATTGTTTTGTCTCCCTGCTCTGTGCAGAGAGCTCAGCATCCCCTCATATGGAGCCCAGACCCACACACTAAAGCAGCACAGAATCTGAAAAATAGAAAATCTGAACCCTGAGGCATCATAATCATTAGACACAAAGGTCATCTACATCCCAAAGTTCTAATGCAATTCCATCAAATTTTCCCTTTATTTTCCTTTTTTTTTTTTTCCATTCTGCTGTCAGTCTCATCTCTTAAATACAGGGAGTGTGGCCCTTTAGAGGAAGGGAGGAACTCTGGAGCATGGTTTGCCAACAGGGATTCCCTGAGGGATCCAGGAACATCCCTGGCTCGTGCCCCAGTCTCAGGTACACCCTGGACAGGGGAAGCTGGACAAGGTGATCAGAGCCTGTTTTCCACACAACAGCCAAAGAGTGCCCAGAGCTGATCTGCAGTCAACACCCAGGTGTGGGGAGCAGAAAAACTTCATCAGAAAAAAGAACAAGCCCCAGAGGAGGCGGCAGCATCTCCTCTGTGTACCAGGAGTGCTGCAGGAAGCCAGTCCCAGCTGGCACCAGCAGCACTGTGAGATAAATGAAGGTGCCTTCAAGGCATCCTTTTCCATCCCAGCAACAGCCTGGCTTTTCTCTCTAAATCATAAAGCTGCTCCTAAGCAGCTATCTGGGAGAGCCCTCTTTCCCAGAGGTGGCTGGAAAAATCAGCGGAAAGGTCTGGAAACTCTCACACATCCAAATCTGGAAAGAATCCTCGGCATGTTCCACCAGGACCCAGCCATGCTGGCACCTGAGTGCACCTTTCTGGGCTGGATGGGGGCCCAGGGACTGGGTCTGTTGGAGAAGTGGAGCACACGGGCTGTGGAATCAGTCTCTGAGGTGCTGGGGTCACTCCTAGAAGCCTTTAAGCCTGGAGCTGAGCTTGGTGGGACCAGGTCAGATGTCAAAGGTGCACCACAGGAACCATCATGAAAAAAAACCCTCTCTGATAATTTACCCCCTTTTCCTTCCTTTCACCGCTTCCATCTGATGAGTTCCTGGAAAGTGCAAGGTCAAAAATGAAGAAAGCAGTAAATACTTCCAGGGAGACCCTGCAGGGCAGAAAGACATTGAGAATAAATCCATCCTGGTGCAGCATTCCCTCAAATACACTCCTTGAGGGGATTACCCTGTCACCTTCAAGCTCAAATTACAATTTATTAAGAAACTACAGGAAAATATCACATCAAAGCTCTCCAGAGAAGGCAAGCATCACTGGGCTGCCTCAGGAAAATCTCCTGCTCTGCCTTTTCCTCCCCACTGTGCAGCATCAGAAAGGTGCCAGGCATCCATCCGCAGGCACATCCCACCACCAGTGCACCTGGGTGCCCATCCCTGCTCCAGGGGGATGCACAGAGCCAAGGAGGAGTGCTCCAGGCTGCCCTCATTGCACCTCATCTGCATGAACCCCTGAGAGCCCCTGGCAATCTGAGCTTTGTCAGCATTTCCCATCTCCCATTTCCTACTGGAAATCCCTCCAGCAGGGGAGATGCTGTAATGGGTCCTGCTTGGCAAGTTGATTAAACCCACGTGTAATTGTCAGACAGTTAGTGACACATCAGGGCTCTGAGATGTGCATTTGGCCTTTTTGCAGTTCATTTCTGCAGCATTTAACACCCCTGCAGCTGTGTCACCTTCCCTCCTACCTGCCTGGAAAGCTGCTTTAACATGGCACAAGGAGCCCACCCAGCCCTTGTCATTCCCACCTGCTGCTGAAGTTGGGACCATCCTAAATATTTTTATAACCTGCAAAATCTGTCAATTCACTCTTCATTTTGGGAACTCCATGAATGACCATTCTCCAGCAAGAAAACTGAGCATTTATTATATGGATGATGGATGGATGGATGGATGGATGGATGGATGGATGGATGGATGCATGGATGATGGATGGATGGATGGATGGATGGATGGATGGATGGATGGATGATGGATGGATGATGGATGGATGGATGGATGGGTGGATGGATGGATGGATGGATGGATGATGGATGGATGGATGGATGGGTGGATGGATGATGGATGGATGGATGGATGGATGGATGGATGGATGGATGGATGATGGATGGATGATGGATGGATGGATGGATGGGTGGATGGATGATGGATGGATGGATGATGGATGGATGGATGGATGGATGGATGGATGGATGGATGGATGGATGGATGAGCTGCTAAGCTGTTGGTCCTGTAGCAAATACCTCAGACTAGCTAAAATCAGCAACAATTCAACAATTTTTCACTGACAGCTAATGTGTTGCAAAGCAAGGAGAAAAAAATAAATAACCAACAACAGGTCAAGCCCAGAGAAGGATGTGGCTTCATTTCCCACCCTACCTTAGTGTAAAGAACCTTTGGTGAGAGCACTCCAGTAAAGGTTTTTGGAAATCCAAGTAGATTCTGCAGCTTTGTTTGCCAGAAATATAAATTCTGTGCAATCAGCTAAAGCACATTTTCCACAGGTTGAGCATGAATGTCTCTTGGTGGAGGGAAAGCCAAACCCACCACATGGATCTCCACATCCAAGGCCCGTGCTTCAGGCCAAGGTGTGGCTTTAAAGGAGATCCTCTGACTTTCTGTCGAAGCTTCTCAAAGTGTGAACACACATCCAGACAACCACAGCACATTTGGGATGGGATGATCATCTGGAAATCATTACAGAGCACAGAGCTGCCCATGGGATTTCCTGCCCTTCCTGCCTGATGTGGGAACAGCCTGTTCCTCATCTGGGGCTGCCCCTGCTCCTGCACACATCACTGCAGGCAGGAGAGGCACAGCAAGTGTCTCCACACCGTGAGCTGCCTGCTCCTCCTGCCCTTTTGGATCATTCCTTTGTCCCTTTGGAATCATTCCTTTGTCCCTTTTGGATCATTCCTTTGTCCCTTTGGATCATTCCTTTGTCCCTTTGGAATTATTCCTTTGTCCCTTTGGAATCATTTCTTTGTCCCTTTTGAAATGATTCGTTTGTCCCTTTTGTAATCATTCGTTTGTCCCTTTGGAATCATTCCTTTGTCCCTTTGGATCATTCCTTTGTCCCTTTGGAAACCTTCCTTTGACCCTTTGGAGTCATTCTTTTGTCCCTTTGGATCATTCCTTTGTCCCTTTGGATCATTCCTTTGTCCCTTTGGAATCATTTCTTTGTCCCTTTTGGATCATTCTTTTGTCCCTTTTGGATCATTCCTTTGTCCCTTTGGAATCATTCCTTTGTCCCTTTTGGATCATTCTTTTGTCCCTTTGGAATCATTCCTTTGTCCCTTCTGGATCATTCCTTTGTCCCTTTTGGATCATTCCTTTGTCCCTTCTGGATCATTCCTTTGTCCCTTTGGATCATTCCTTTGTCCCTTTGGGATCATTCCTTTGTCCCTTTGGGATCATTCCTTTGTCCCAGGCTCCCAGCAGCACCATTCCCCTCTGGCATTCTGTGAGCAGTGTCCCTCCTGCTGAACAGGGAGATGCCCCACACACAGCCCACAGGGACTGGGGCACTTTCCAAGGCCTAAAACCAAATGGAATGGAGAGGTTTGGCTTTACAGGATTTTTTTTTTTTGACATATTTTGCTAAGCACATAACAGTGCAGGAATAGCACAGAATATAAACTTCTTTCCTTTTTCAATTAATTTCACAAACTAAACAGGATCCATAGCCTTCCTGAGCTACCTCAGGGACTCCCTGGAGTGTCTCATATGTTCATATTTCAGCCTCCTTTCTGTCTGCATTTTATGCATTCCTCTTCCCAAAATTCTGAGCTCCCTCTTCCTCTCTCTTCCCTGCTTTTAGAGAGATTTTTACAGGCATTGAGAGGCTTCAGATGAAACACAAAGAGCCAAATACTCTATTGCTGTATAATTTTTGCAGTCACTTCCACTACTGAAAAGCAAAAGATAATGGCAGTAAGGGCATTTCTGATTTATACACACTTTCTGATTTATACACACTTTCTGAAAACTAATGGAGATCAAAAATTGCTATTCAGCTGCATATTCTGGGTGATTCTCCTGATTTGGTGACGCATTGAAGGTAGAGAAGCAGCAGGTCATGTTCTAACAGCTCTGATAATTATCAGATGACCTCCCAGTCCTACACTGCAGAAGGGAAATCAGACAAAGCAGGAACATCTGGACAGAGCCAGAGCAGTTTGTGCATAATTACTGAACAAGCTTATTTACCATCCAATTGTTTCCAAGCAGTTTAATGTTCTTAATGCCATGTCAAGAGCGCAGACAGAGCACTCTACATATTTAATAACTGACTTAAAGCCCCACTATCAGGAGTCACCCAACGGCAGGAGAAGCAATGCTACTCTCTGAGCTTCCAGCCAAGCAGAAAACACCTCCAGAGAACTTTCTGCCATGAGTAAGGAGCTTGGAAATGGAGACCAGAAAGCTGAGGGCCAATGAAAGACAGAGAAATTACATTTTTTTAAGAACTCATCTGTTGGGGAAGACGAAACAGGAAAGCCTTATAAATATGATTGTCTGGCAAAAGATTGTGAGAATATGGAAACTATAAGTGAGATTGAAATGAAAGCAAGCTTTGAGATACCTCAGTTACTGAACAACTGGAAAACAATGGTGTGGCTGGCTGAAGGTGATCCCCTTTTGATGGAACAACACCCTCTGCTTGCAGACAGGCCCAAGGGTCAGAGCAGACCCTGCCAGCTTGGCAGAAGGGGCCCAAAGAGGAGTTTTTAGGGTTTTTTTAGGGTAACACAGTATGGGAATGTAATGATTCTTATAGGCTGTATGGAAATGCTATAGGATTTGTATATTGTACTGGATTGCTAGTGAGAATTAGAATATTCAACACAGAAGAAGATTTATTGTATTGTAACAGGAACTTCGACCTCTTACTGTCTTACGCTCTTATCCTTTTTTACTTTCTCTCTCTTTCTCATCCTCTTTCCCACTCTCTTTACTTCTCTTTACTGCTCTGAGCTGTGGCTGGCAGCTCCCAGCAGGGCCCTTTGCAATAAGCCCCAAATTCCACGACCTGGCTTCAGAGATCTCTGATCTCCATCCGTCCCCACCGTCCTGCTCTCGTCACTCCTACACTCATCATTATTCACCAAACTCCTGAGTGGGTTTTCCTGAAGGAGGGTTTAACTCATGCCATAAACAGTGGTGGAAGTGGCTGCCCAGCCCCACACACTGCGCAGTTGTAGCTGGATGGAGGCGTGGATGGGAGTTTATAAAAACAGAGAGTGACTTTTGGTATGGGCAGATAGGACAGGGTTTTAAACAGGACATGGTTTTAAGCTAAAAGAGGGGAGAGTCAGACTAGAAGAAATTCTAGAAGAAATTCTTCACTCTCTGCCCTGGCACAGGGTGCCCAGAGAAGCTGTGGCTGCCCCTGGATCCCTGGAAGTGTCCAAGGCCAGGCTGGATGGGGATTGGAGCAACCTGGGACAGTGGAAGGTGTTTGCCTATGGCAGGGGGTGAAATGAGGTGAGCTTTAGGGTCCCTTCCAACTCAAACCATTCTGTGATTCTGTAGGGGACGGATGGATGGATGGATGGATGGATGGATGGATGGATGGATGGATGGATGGATGGATAAGGGATGGATGGATGGATGGATGGATGGATGGATGGGTGGATGGATGGATGGATGGATGGATGGATGGATGGATGGATGGATGGGGGATGGATGGATGGATGATGGATGAATGGATGGATGAGGGATGATGGATGGATAGATAGATGGAACAGCTGCTAAGCTGTTGGTCCTGTAGCAAATACCTCAGACTAGCTAAAATCAGCAACTATTCAACAATTTTCCACTGACAGCTAATGTGTTGCAAAGCAAGGAGAAAAAAATAAATAACCAACAACAACCAGCCACATTTTATTGCCACTTGAATGTCAGCTGGCACACTCTGCCTTGGGAAAATGTTCCCTAATTATACAGCCAGCCTTCCAAACACACTCCTCAGCTCTCCCACATGTGGCATTTACAGTTGCAGTAATAACACAGCAGCCAGCCAAGAAGCAGAGCCTGAGCACACCTCTGACCTGCAAGTGACCCTGTAATTAGTGGGTGCACGGGGTTAACAAAGGGAGCGCTTCTTCCTGGAAGGAGTGTTAGCAGCCTGAACCCCAGCCCCAGTAAACTGGGAAATCCATGCCAGCAGGTGTTTACACATCCATTAATGACCTTGGCAAAACAAAACACAGCAGAAAAGCCCTTTCCTGGGCATATTTTGCTCGGAGTAAAATGAGAGGGTTTGTTTTTGTTTTTTTTCCCCTGCTCACAACAATTCCTGCAGAGGCAGAAGGGTAACAATGGAATGAGGTGTGGTGGTGTTTGTGGGTCCCCAGGATGAGGGAAGAGATGAGAATCTTGACTCCATGATTCAGAAGGCTGATTTATGATTTCATTGTATATATTATACTAAAAGAAAATTATATACTGAAACTACACTAAAGAAAGAAAAAAGAGACATCAGAAAGCTAGTAAAGAAAGAAATGAATAATAAAATCTTGTGACTGCTCACAGCCTCAACACAGCTGGCTGCCATTGGTCATCAAGTAAAAACAATTCACGTGCAGGGTAAACCGTTCTCCAAATCACACTCCAAAGTAACAAAACATGGAGAAGCTGAAGCTTTCCAGCTTCTCAGAAGAAAAGATCCTAGCAAAAGGATTTTTCAGAAAATACATCTGTGACAACGGGGTGTTGTGTTTGGGAGCTGCAGGCAATCAATTCCCCAGTTGGCCCTGGATACTCTACCAGGGTTTGCCTACCATCACTACCAAGTCACAGATCCCTTGTTTTATTCCCTTTGTTGGCAGTAAAATGGTTCTGGGTGCTTGAGATTTCAAGTGGATTAGCACTTCCAGAGAGCTGGAAGCATTTTGACTCGGATTAGGAGGGCACATCTGGCCCAAGACAAGGGGCAGAGCCTTGGTCTGCACTGGGGCAGGCAGAGCAGTGCTTCTGGAGCATCCCCCAGACCCAGGAGGCTGCAATTCCACCCTCACTCTTCCTCCCCTCCCAGAGGCAGAGTTATATCCCAATAATCCAGAAAATCAGCCCTGGATGGGTAGAGACAGCTCAGCCCCAGACAAAGAGCTGTAACTCAAGCCACCAAACAAGAATCTTCAGTGTAAATGGGGTGAGATTTTCCAGCTTGCTCCTATCAGGGAAGGCTGCTGCTGCCTCCAGTCAGATTTATCAAAGCAGCTCCCCGCTCTGTACTTGTAGCAAATCAATAGCAGGGTTATTACTACAAACTGCTGATCCCAGTTTCCATCAAACAATGACATGGGCATGTCCCAAAATGTGCTCAATCCTCAGCTAAACCTCCTAAGGCATGATCTAGAGCTGACAGGAAATATAACAGGTGAAAATTGCAGGGAAACTGATGGGAGTGGAGGCATCCCAGCACTGGGCAATCACACATGGGGGAGGGATGGAGCATGAGCAGCTTGTTATTGGCAAAGTGGAGTTTGTTATTAACAAAAAAAAAAAAACCAAGAAAAACAAGAAACAGCTATTTTGGTCAAAAGAGCAATTTTGGTGGGAAAGTAATTTTTTTACAGAACACCAGAAACCTGGAAGCCATTCTTGAATTTTCTTTTTAAAGAAGAATAATGAAAAATACTTCCAGCCTCAATCATCACAACCCCAATGGGCTCTGAGAATCTCTCCTTTGAGAAAGGGAGTATCAGCTCTGTTGACAAAAGTGATCATCTAAAGTTCTGTTAATATTTTCCCTACAGAAATGAGACATTTCTTGAGCAGCCCATCCTTCCCAGAGCTGCTTTGGTGCTGCTGGAGCAGCACAGCCCAGCAAGGGAGCAGTGCCAGGTGTCCTGGCTAAAACCTGCATCCTCCATCCCTCCTCACAGAGCAGCCAGGGAGGAGGATTTTACACTTGAGAATCCTCTCTTCCTTAGGAGAGAGAAAAAGAAAAGTCTGATTTTCCTGGCAAATCCATGCGCTCTATCTGAGAAGTCAATCTCTCTGTTGCTGCTAATGTAAGGAATGAGTTCCTGTATTTCTCCTGTGTTGTTTTGGGGTTTTTTTTTCAAGTTTTTCTAAGTTTTCTGATGTTTACGTTTTTGTAATGGAGTTTCTCACACACTTTTAATGTAAATAATAATTGTTTTGCATTCTTTTTTAGAAGAAGAAAAACTCGATAGACTGTTAGTTTGACTAGTGTAGCTGGAGAAGTGACAATTTTATTTTTTAATCCACAATCACATCTAAAATTCTATAAATATTAGAGTTCAAAAATAAACTACTCTCTTTTTACCTTAGAAGTTTCAGGGTGTGTGTGTTGCTCATTTCATGTCCTATTGCGACGCTCCTGCAAAAACCTCAAAAACGTCTGCAATATATTGATAACATCATTGTGTGAGAAAAAACAACAGCAAAACTGTTTGAGAAAAAGAGAGGAAATTGTCCAAATTCTCCTAAAAACCAACTTCACCATCAAAAAGAACAAAGTCAGAGCAGTTTGGGAGAAGGGGTGACAGCCAGCAAAGATAACCCAGTGCAGTTTGCCACTGCAGATCCCAAACAAAGATGAAACAGGTGAGTGGTTTTCCCTGGTCAGGGCAGAAATAATACACCTAAAACCAACTACCCCAAGAGTAAAAACACATCCCCACCATCCCCAATAAACTAATCCAGACTACACTAAAAAAAAAAAAAATAAAACTTCAAAACATCTACAATATATTGATAACATCATGGTGTGAGAAAAAACAACAGCAAAAGTGTTTGAGAAAAGAGAGAAAATCATCCAAATTCTCCTAAAAACCAACTTCACCGTCAAAAAGAACAAAGTCAAAGAACCTACTCAAAAAAATCCAGTTTCTAAGAGTGAGGTAGCAAAATAAACAGCATCACATTGCCACCGATATCATCAACAAAATCACAACAATGTCTCCGCTTTGCAGTTTGCCACTCTCCTGATCCCAACCAAGAATAAAGCAGCTGAGTGGTTTTCCCTGGTCAGGGCAGAGATAATACACCCAAAACCAACTACCCCAAGAGTAAAAAACACATCCCCACCATCTGCCATGAACTAATCCAGACTATACTAAAAAAAAAAAAAGAAAACTCAAAAATATCTACAATATATAGAGAACATTATTGTGTCAGCAAAAAACAACAGCAAAAGTGTTTGAGAAAATCATCCAAATTCTCCTAAAAACCAACTTCACCATCAAAAAGAACAAAGTCAAAGAACCTACTCAAAAAATCCAGTTTCTAAGAGTGAAAATAATAAAGAGAGAAAATAACAAAGAGTGAAATAAGCAAAACAAACAGCATCACATTGCCACCAATATCATCAACAAAATCACAACAATGTCTCCACTTTGCAGTTTGCCACTCTCCTGATCCCAACCAAGAATAAAGCAGCTGAGTGGTTTTCCCTGGAGAGGCTGGAGTTCAGTGACTGTGGCTTATTGACTCCACTCCAGCCCAGCAGGCACAGAGCAGCCTCTAGAGGGGAAAAACAACAAAGAGCTTTCCCCCCCCCCCTGTTGGAAGATGAGGGGATTTTTGTCTAATCCCTAAACAAACCCATTTAATGCCATTAAAGGCTCTCTGGCATTACTGACCGGGATCATTCTCATGCTGCTGCATGCAGAGCACAGGCTGGATTTGTTGCATTGCACTCACAACCTGTCCCCAGTGGTGAAAGCAGCTCTCGTGTCACTGTTCACTAGAAATAGGAGGAAAGTGGGAAGTTAACTTCAGGGAAATGGATAATTTTAAAGATTTCATGGCCCAATATCTCTAATTAATTTCAACAAACCAGTGCAAATCTCAAACCAAACTAGCTCTCTCTTCTTTCCCTTCTTGTTCTTTCCCTCCTTTATCCCAGTTTGTCTCTGCTCTTCTTCCCAACAATTAGTCCAGGTCAGAAAGGAGCATCTCTTCTCTTATAGGGCAACAGGGAAGGGAAGCACAAGGAAAGGAAGGATGACAGCTGAGCAGGATATCTCCCAGCTCCTGACACCTCAAAACAAAATATTTTCTTCTTCCCATCTTAAAACTGAAAGCACACACACAAAAACCCAAAAGCTCTATGAAGTTGCCCAAGCCAGCATCAACTGAATTGAGCAGATGTCAATATAATTTTTTTTCTAATGACACTAAAATAGTTTGTTTCTTCTTTTTATTTTTTTTAATATTAACCTGTATTTTTTTATTAAAAATTAGTAATCATGCCAAAGCAACACAGCATTTATATGAAAAGAAAAGTCACTGCTGAAGCTGGGAGTATTTCATTCTGTAACATGATAAAAGTCTAATTATCCTTTAAAATGATCCCGTTCTCATTAAGGGCTATTTCAAAAACTGGATTTCAAGACTTATATTTCCCAGGCATTCCTGAGCTGCATGGATAGGGATGATTGTGTGGTTAGGAATTCAGATCCCTGACACGATGAGTTGGACAGGGGTGGCCCAGCTCCAGCTTGCACTCAGAGCCTGCTGCCACTTGACTCCTGCTCCATGGCCCGAGGGCACAACGAGCTCTGCAGATGTTCTTCCTCTGCCCATCGCTGTGGTAGGTCCTCTGCAGGCTCCAGGGGAACCTGTGATATTCACAGTGATAAATACCTGCAGAAAAACCATTTTGGAAAAGATCCGAAATGACGTTTTAACAGATTTAATGCAACACCTCTGCACAAAGGGCATCTCTCCCCCTGCTCCCCACCTCTGAAGCACATGGGCATGGATCCACTGGATAATTCCAGCCTTCATGGGAAGACAAACATGAAATTTTCCCTCTAAGGGGCAGCAGGAAGAGCCAGCCCAGCCTGGCTCCTGAGGACTGTGCCCATCCCTCACCCTCCTCCTCCTCACCCAATCCTGCCCCTCTCCCCTCCCTGATTTCCACAGCACAGAGAGCAATTTGTGTATTAACAGCACAAACAGCAATTCCTCCCCGGGCAGAGCAGTTTCAGCCCTGTCAGGTCAGGGAGCAGTCACCAGAGCAGCTCTGCTGATGGGCAGGGGGGAGAGGATGGACAAACAGCCAGGAAAAACAACCAGGGATGGCAGCAGAGCTGAGGACACATCCCCAGCCCTACAAATACCCTCTGGTTTAGGGCACAGACAATTTCTTTAGTTTTTTCAAAAACTTCCAGTTTTTGAAATAGCCCTTAATGAGAATGGGATCATTTTAAAAGATTCTGATTTAGGGCACAGACACTTTCTTTAGAATCTGATGGATTCTGGCTCTGTCTTCTCACCCAGGCTCCCACAGAGGTGAAGGAGATGCCAGCACCTCCCTGTCCCCAGTTCCTTCAACCCCAGCAGCTGCAGGCACAGGAATTTCTGCAGCAAAATAAAACACAATGAACCTGTGGCATCGCTGCAACACTCCTGCCATTCACCTGAGCAAAGTAAAGCCACAACCCTCCCTTCAGAAGAGGAAGAAAATGGTTTTGTAGGACTGTAATGATGATGAGGAGTTCAAATCTAACCACATATATAAAACTTTAAAACTCTCATAAACAGATTTTGAAAGGGAGCCAGAGGCACTGGTGCAAATGTGAGCAGCTCCAGCACAAAGCAATATCAAAGACACAATGCAAAACCTGGGTAAGGAGAAAGAAAAACTCAGCAAAGGGCTTTCCATTTTTGTGTGTGCAGAAATAGCTTGAAAACAGGATATTTTATAAGCAGGGAGAGATCAGGTTTATTTTCTTATTTTATTTGATTTTTTGCACCCCTGATTAATTGGTAAGCACGGCCAGAGCACAGACACATGCCAAATGCAGATGTGTCAGGTTCTTCAGGTGGCCCCGAGCCAGGTAAACATTTGACCACAAAGCCCACCTAATTTTAGAGGGCTGAAGTCTGGAAAAGTGATTAACTACAGAAAGGCCAGTGTGTTGCTTTGTACCTGGGGAACGAGGGAGCAGAGCAAAGGCTCTCAGGTCCTAATTAAGAAAATGCCTTTTCACTCCATGGAAAGCCGTGAAACGAAGGAAGCTGGTGCTTTTCCAACAGTGCTCATAAAGCTGTCAATAAGTGAAGAAAGTGGCCTTGATGGCGTGAAAAGCCATCTCCAAGAAAAAAAGGGGGAGAAAAAAACCCCTCTTTGCTGTCCAATAAGGCCTAACAAATCATCTCTGACCATATAAATGGCAAATTTAACTGCAAATTAGCGGTGTTTAGGAAATCCAGACAGCCAGATAGAAAATACGAAAATCAAGAGCAGGAAATTCAAATTCAGCAAATACTTTTGAGGGTTTTTTTCATCCTGGGCTTCTCTATTGGTGCTCAAGACTGCAGGGAGCTGTCCTTGTTTTGGAAGCAAAATGTTCCTTTTGGGAACATGATGCCAACAGCAAAGCTCCCAGGCATGGCCAAGGTGGGCCTGGGGGAAAGGGGAAACTTCACTAGATGCATGAAAATGGGGGAATGTTTTGTTTCATCTTCATGTGGCTTGTTCGTCTCTCTTTAGTCAAGACGCAATTTTCAGCCCAAACCAGACTTTTTAAAATCTGTTTTAGGAGATGTTCCATTTGGGAGGCTAACCAAACACCAGGGGACAAGAAGAGAAGTTCTTGAAAGGATAAACCCTGTTTAAAAGGCAGGAAAATGGGCATGGCCAGATGGATCAGACCCTGGATCAGTCCCCTTCCAAAGGATCCCACCCTGGGGACCTTCCTCCAGCAGGATGAGTCTTTTTGAGGGTTTTTTTAAGGTTTTTGTAGGGGTTTCCTACAGATGCATGGCATGGCACAGACCTGGATTCCAGATGTAGCTCTCCCAGCTGTGGGAAAAGTCCATCCCCTTATCTTTACAGACTCCAGAGCTTGCAGAGGACTCAGATGGCTACTTCTCTTCATAAAATTAATGGTGTGCTTTTTATGGATTTCAGCTACAGCTGGGAGCCTGATTCTGCTCAGGAGGGGCTGTTAATACAATTACCAGGCTGCTTTTGCACTGTAAATCCTCTCTCTGTTGTTTTCTTTGCCCTGTTTAGGAGTTTCATTTAGACGTGCTGTGGAAATCAGCTCGGGTTGTTACCACAGCTGTACTGAAGGCTGTGCTGGCACTTGCTTTATAAAAAACATATTTTCAAGGTTTATAATAGCAATGAAATTTTCCCCTCTCACCAAAACTTGGCATTGACGCTTCAGCAGAGCTCCAGAGGACACTTTTTGGGGTAATTTTGAAGAAAATAGGCACACACCCCATGCAGTCTTCAAGTGCAGAGGTTTTAGGGGGCAGACAGGATTTGGGGGTTGTAATTGGGGTCTGGGGCCATTTCTACAGTGCCCACAGCACAGGCTACCCTGCCAAACACAGGCAAGCCCAAAAGGGACTTTAATCATTTATCCTCCATTAGGAAGTGGTACCACATTAATTTAATTGCAAGCTGATAAATCTCCTGATGTGAATACAGTAATAAATGGGGGGTTTTGAGGTGTTTTTCATCTTTTTAAACTCTATTTCCTCACAGGAAAAGTAAATTTTACCAGTGTAAGTTATAATTATCCCAGCACAATTTTGAACATGCAGTTATTTTAAAAAATCACAGTTTTGTCCAGTGTGACCATATTAAATATTAAATATAAGCCACACTTAATCAAATGAGCAAGGAAGGGGGAGAGAGGAAACACAGCTCAGTTTAAGCTTATTTATTTACCACTAGAAAAACAATCAGGAAACAATTTTCTCCTCCCAGAAGAATTTGAGATTCCCAGGCAAAATCAAATGAAAAGTTAATCTCAAGAATATTCAGGTGTTGAAAGACAGGAAGGAAAGGGGAAACTTCACTAGATGCATGAAAATGGGAGAATGTTTTGTTTCATCTTTACGTGTTTTGTTTGTTTCTCTTTAGTGAAGATGCAATTTTCAGCCCAAACCAGATTTTTTAAACCTATTTTAGGAGATGTTGTTCTTAAGCCATTTAGGAAGGTAACCAAACACAAGAGGACAAGAAGAAAAGTTCTTGCAAGGATAAACCCTGTTTAAAAGGCAGGAAAATGGGGATGGTCAGATGGATCAGACCTTGCAAGGAGCAGAGCTGACATGGAGCCCTGGAGAGATCTGTGCCATTAAAAATTCATGCTCATAAATGATCCAGAAAAGGGCATAAGCAGTGAGCTGGGAAAGTTTGCTGACAATACTGATTTTGAGAGCATCATAACGAACTCCTAAACAATTTTATGATATATTGCCAGGTAATTAAATGGCAGATGAAATTCGATGCACATAAATGTAAAGGGAGTCACCTGGGGAAATAAACAATCCAAAGTTCCTGTGTGAAATGATGGGCTCTAAGTTGGCCAGAACCACACAGGAGCAAAGCCTTGGGTTGTGAGAGATGGATTTGTGGAACATCAACCCATTGGCCAGCAGCAATTTTTTTAAGAAGCATCATTGGAAATTATTAGGACTAAAGAACAAAGCAGGGAATAAATACCTTTACACCCCTGTGTAAGTCTGGGCTTCACCTGCAGCTTCATCACCCTGTCCAGGTGTTGTTGCCTGGAACAAGAGAAAAAGAGATTGTGCTGTTCAACCCCTCCCACCATTACTTGTGTAAGGTTTGGGTTTTTGTAACCAGTTATGCAGCAGGTCAGAATTTCCCAGAATTTTAAACTTCAGGACAAAGATCAGCATAACAAATCTATCATAACAACCCTGTGTCCATGATTGCACCACATTCTGGCCAGGACAGCACATGGTGGTGCAGAACAGCTGGGCAGAGTTCAGAACTGCCTTGGATGGGGCCACTGCAGAAAAAGACACCAGAAAATCAGACCCAAGGGCTCTGTATGGGAAAAAGCTACAGCCATGTCTGCTCTGTCCCTCGTTCTTTCAATATTTTTTTCCCCTTACTGTGATTTTCCTTCTCATTTAGCTCAATCAATCTCTTCTCATTTCCAGGCCAAAGCCAATTCCCAAGGGATTCATTGCAGTTGTTATTTTCACGGGACAGCAGCCACGCCGAGTGCTAAATTAATTAGCCATCACCTTCCACTTCCTCTGCTTAGGGCAGATTGGAACAATTACTCCTTTTTTAAAGCCCACCTTCACCCCTGCCATCACCAACCTGCTCAGAGGAGCCCCAGCCAGTCTAGCAGGAAGGAAGAGTGAACCCTGCAAAGTCTTTGCCATGGTATTTTTAAGATCCAGACCCCTGCATTCGGAATATGCAGCCACTGTGTGTCCATTGATTGTCAGGTTTGGAGTTTAAATTAAAGTGTGAGAGCTTTTGACAGCATTGACACAATGAAGGAAGAGGTGGATATGATCTCCCAGGTTTAGGAAAGACATTCTTTCCTGTACATTGTGGTTTAATGAAATAGCTAGGAGATTTCTAGCCCTGCTCCAGATGTTTTTATCCCTCAGAAATGAGTGAGAGAAGTGTCTGGTTTGCACAGGCAGTTCCACAATGGAAAGGAGAGCATTTGTGGGGCAGCCCTGAGGCTGGACAGTGTTGGAACAGCAGGAGCACCTCTGCTCCCTCACTGGATGAACTTTCTCCCTGTATCAAAACCTGGCACTTCTGAGTGAAATCTGAGCTTCATTGTGCCCAAAGATCCTTCTCCTGGACCAGCCTGAGCTTCATTGTGCCCAAAGATCCTTCTCCTGGACCAGCCTGAGCTTCAGTGTGCCCAAAGTCTTCTCCTGGCCCCAGCCTGAGCTTCACTGTGCCCAAAGATCCCTCTCTGATGCATTCTCCATTCTCTCCACCTTCCTGCTCTGCAGTAAGTTCAGCCCTGGGCCAAGTTCTTCTATCATTCACATCCCATCACTCCAGTGATGGCTGCTACCCACATCTGTCAGCTTTTTGTGATAAGTGTATTTCTGATCATTGCAGCTCCCCTCTATCCACAGCCAAGGAAATGCCTCCAGCAACATCTCCACCAAGTCTGGTCCATATGTTTGGGGTTTTATTTTAGCTGCTGGCTGTTAACAGAACAAGGGATAGCTTGGGCTGACAGAGACCCTGCAGAGTCACCTGCAAAGTATCAGATGGACATAACAATGAGAGTTATGACTCAATTTTAGAGAAGAAGGAAAGCTCCAGAGATGAGGCGTCCAACATTGGAAATACCTGTGCAACCTCCCCATCACTCCTGGCAGAAATCCCAGTTACTGCAACCTGGATGAACAGAAGCCCTGAAATGCATTTCTGTTCCAGAGGCAGCAGCAGGACATGTCCTGTTCCTGTGGGGAGAGCAGGGCACTCTCCTACACCAGCAAGGCTCTTTCTGCTCCTCACAGGGAAGGTTCAGGGCATGTCTGTTGCATTTGTGGGGTTCCCAGATGAAGGCAGGAATGATTAATCTGGCTCCATGTTCTCAGAAGGCTAATTTATTATTTTATGATACTATATTATATTAAAGAATACTCTACTAAACTATACTAAAGAATACAGAAAGGATACTTACAGAAGGCTAATAAGATAATAATGAACATTTCTAATATAACATAATATAGTCTAATCTGTGATACAGAAGATTATATATATTATATTATATGCATTATAATTTAATATATTCTATATATAATATTTAAATATATTTATATATAAATATATCTTATAACTTATATAATTTAATATATCTAATATACATTATAATACATCAGATTATATATATAATAATAATATAATAATATAATTACTCCTTCCCGAGCCCCAACACAGCTTGGCCCTGATTGGTCAATGAGTCAAAACAATTCACATGAAACAAATCAAACAATCACTTGTTGGTAAACAATCTCCAAACACATTCCAAAGAGGCAAAACACATGAGAAGCAAATCAGATAATTATTGTTTTCATTTTTCTCTGAGATTTCTCAGCTTCTCAGGAGAAGAATCCTGGGCAAGGGGATTTTTCAGAAAATATGATGGCGACACACATCAAGGCATCCTTCTGCAAATCTGAAAGCAGATCTTACAGGGCTCCTCTCTCTCTCCCAGGAATAGATTCCTAACCTGACCTTACCTTTCAGCAGAGACCACTGCTGGGACATAAAACATGACTTTTGGAGTTGTGTTTTTATGATCTATGAAATCACCCAGACCTTTTGGGTAAATAAATTCTGGCTATGAAGCTGACCTCTTAGCTTCTAGCAGATCACTAAAGCCTTAGGGTTTTTCATTAGGCTTCAATAACATCCACAAATCCCTCTTTTCTAGTCTTTCTTTAAAATCCCTAGGAGATAAAAGCCTCATGGTAAATTTTGCTTCAAATATCAACTAGAGATACAAGCTCAATAAGTGTAATATCTTAACTGCACAGTGCCAGAGGCAAGCAGTGTTAATCACACAAGGCTTTTGTGAGGTTATTTCACTGTGCTGCCTATGTTGTCTCTCAAATACTCTGTCTTCAAGGTTGGCTTCACAGCTCCAAATGATTTCTGCCACCAAGCAAGTGTGAGGAGCAGCCTAATCCAGAGAAAAGCATCAGATTTTCTTCCTCAGCATCCTCTGTTGGTGGTCACCAAAGCCCAGCTTGGCATCAACTGAGGGGCCACAAACAGAACCAGTAATGGATTAAGGACATAGAGAGGAAGGACAAGGGTGAAAATTTGAAGCTGCAGAAGTCATCCTAAGAAGAATGCCTTCAGTCATAAGGAAAAGCAATATATCAATCTCTGCATTTCTTACAGGCAATATTCCAGTATGTTAGAAGGTGCAAAATTGAAATCTAAAGAAATCATGCAATTAAGCTGCAAGATTGACTAATACAAGCAGTTGTTCAGGCTACAGATCCAGCAAGAATCAATGCAATTCTTATATTGCTTATTAACATTAAAAGAAAAAACATCTAAGAATACTAGAGCAGACCTCAAACCCACCTAGACTTCTTTCTCAGTAACCCTGAGGCACAATCCTGTCCCCAAGACTGGATACAAGACCATACAGGTCTGACTAGCCCAACACAATCAACTTTGGCATGAGGTTTTCAAAAAAGACTTGATTATCGTGAGAAGTCTAGTGACAGGCAAGACCAGAAAGAGCATTACATGATCAAGGGACTAAAACTCCAAATATACTCTGCAGATCAATTTCTAGCACCTCTCTATCTTCAGAAAATGGATAACATTACTCGTAGAGAAAAAGCCCAGCTGTTGGCAATTATAACCCAGCATAGCTGTCTCTTCCAAAAAAAAATGTGGTTGAATACCTCATATAAATCATGGCTTTCCTGAAGTCAATGCCAATTTGCTGCTGCCCAAACTGAACAGAGCTGTATTTTGGTTTGGTCAGATTACAGTAGGTGTTGTCCCTATGCTCTTCAAGCACTTTGGAATTCAAACACATTGAGAGGAACCAAGAAATCTCCTTTTGACTTCCCTTGTGCTTGAATCAGCCTCCCCATCTTCCCCTCTGTGGCATTCACATTTTCTGAAAAATCCCTTCGCCCAGGATTTTGCTCCTGGGAAGGTGAGAAGCCTCAGAGAAAAAGGAAAACAATTGTTACCTCATTTGCTTCTCCTGTGTTTTGCTCCTCTAGAATGTGTTTGGAGATTGTTTACCCATAGGTGATTGTTTCATTGGTTTCTAGTGTGAATTATTTTGACTTATTGACCAGTCAGAGCCAAGCTGTATCGAGACTCTGGAGAGAGTCACAAGTTTTCATTTTTATCTTTTTAGCATTCCCTAAGTATCCTTTCTGTATTCTTTAATATAGTATAATATAGTATTCTTTAATATAATACAGTACCATAAAATGATAAATTAGCCTTCTGAGAACATGAAGTTAGATTCATCATTCCTCCCTGCCATGGGGATCCCTGTAAATACAATTCCCCTCTGATGGAAAGGGGGCAAATCCTTTCCCCTCCCTGCACGAGCACTTGGTTCACATTAACTGTAAAACCCACATAAGATTACAGAGCAGTGATTCATGGGGAAAGGCGGAGGAGGAGGAATGGCAGCAAAGTCTTTATTAGGAGGTTTGGGGCGAGGAGATTGTCTGGAACACACCCAGAGCTCGCGGATCTTCTTTCAGCGTGATGTAACCGAGCACACCCATCTGCTGCCAGCTGGTTTGTGTCAAGTCCCTGCTGTTGCCCTCCAGCCATTCCCCCAGCCCCTGGTGTGACACTTTCCCAGCTTGCTGAGCTCACTTCCCCTTGGAAGCAGGAGTTTTGATGAAGTGGAGCAATGGCAACCACATGGCCTCATTCACCCTCACCAAGTCATCTGCTCCAGCAGGCCTCTGCACAGGGCATGCAGGATTTCACACATTGGCTCATAAGGCCCCAGCAGGAAAATAATAGACACGTGGGATGGAGTGCACCTTGCTGCCTGCATAATTTTGGGGGTTGGTTGTTTTTTTTCCCCTGAAGATCTTCATAGTCAATTTTCCTTCTGTTTTCATTTGTTGACTCAGCTGCACTCACAGCCCAAGGCGATGGGTCTGGCCTGGCAGAACCTTCATTCCTGCAGTTCTCTTGCTGGAAACAGCTGGGATCACTGCAGCTCTGAGGGGCTGCAGTGTATAGGTTCTAATTTAAGCATTAAAAAAAAATATCCCCAGACTGCAGGCTAAAAACCTCTCAGCCATGTAACATTTGCCTCGTCTAGGATTTCCACTTTTCCTCCACCCATCTGTTCTTTAAGTCAAAGTTTGTTCAGCCTAAAGAAGAGGGGATTGAGGGGAGACCTCATTGTCATCTCCAGTGTCCTCACGAGGGGCAGTGGAAGGGCAGGTACTCTCCTGACCAGTGTTAGGATGGCCTGAAGGTGATCAAGGGGAGGTTTAAATTGATATGTAGGAAAAAAGTTTTTCCTTCTTATCAATCCTACCCAGAGGATGCTGAGCACTGGAAGAGTGGTGACAGTCCCAAGGCTGTCACCAGAGCACCAGGAGCATATAGACAATGGTCTCATGGTCTCAGGTGGGATTGTTGGGGTGTCCTGTGCAGGACCAGGAGTTGGACTGGATGATCCTGATGGGTCCCATCCAATTCAGCCTCTTCTATGGTTCTATGATTAAAAAGACTTTGCCTTATGATTAAAAAGGATGCTGAGGAGATGGTTGACAGCCTAACCAGAGCTATGCTGTGGAACTGAGGAACAGTTATTAGGGTAAAAGAACGATTTGTTATTAGTTATTAGTTAATCTCCTGTTATCTGCCTGATCAGTGACGCATCCTGGGCATTCCTCTAAATGTGCCCTACTATCACCTTCTATTTTTGAGACATGCCCTCACCCAAAATAAAACTTGATTGAAAGTGTTATATGAAGCTATTCTCTACTCTGTTTAGCTGTAAATTATTCCCATCCCGATCCATTATCTTAATTTAAGAAGGGCTGCAGATTCCAGGAGTATTTTCTGCGCCAAGATGTTCCTGCTAGTCACCCACAAAAGGAACCATTTAAGCCTCAGAAACCAAAAATGGTGGGCTGAAAACAAGGACAGACATAGTGGAAAATATCTAAAATCTTCTCGTTAACTCTCTTGCCAGGACCTGATGAGATCCTTCACATCCAGAAGACTCTTTGGTAAATTCCAATGTGTACAACATTGACACAAGGCTGCTGCGACTCTCCCCGAGCCACTTCTGCTCTAACACTTTCCCCTGTGAGCTCTGCAGGTGGGATACACACGATTTATGGGTACAGAATAACTATTTATTGGTCATTATCCCCCGTAGTTTTCTAGGAGTTACATCCTAGCAGGATAAATATTAGCACATGCAGTGAGTTTCTGCTGGCCAAGGTGGAAATGTGTTCCCCTTCTTCACACAGGCTGATTCCCAGTCTTCAGAGCTGCTGTCTTATTCTACATTTTTCCTTACAGTTTTATAACTCTCCATGTCAACAGTTTCCCCCTTGAATCCTTAAGTCATTATCTCAACAATGACTCTCTGTTTTCCCTCTTCCTACCTTTCATGCCTTTAGCCGATGGACTTTCTCACAGCTCAGAAACAATTTTCTCAGCAAAACAGAGCCAAGGTCACACAGCTGTGCTCCTCCAAACCAGGCCTTGGGTCTGAGAGAGCTGAATTCCTGGGCTGCAGGGTTACCTTGGGTCATCTTGGCAACGCAGGGCTCGTTTTCCTCCCTTAGAAAGCTCTCTGCTGACTCCCAGGGCAGAAATCTTACATGGCCACTTGAACACTCGGTTCGAAGCACGAGCAGCCAGGACAGAGCCCCAGGGGCCAGATTAGGGCCAGAATGAATCCCACAGCAGCATTTTGTGTCCCAGAACACAAGGGAGAGCCTGACACAGACCCAGCCACCAGACCCACAAGCGGCTTGTGCTGGTGACGCCTCCAGTGCGACATTTCCAAAAGGAAAAGACAGGAAAAGACATCATGATGTCCTCAAGGCTCAAATGTGTGGAGTGGGGAAGGATGCGCTGTAGCCATTGAGGAACAGCAGCCACTGAACACCCCTGAGGTCTGCAGTTGCTGCCTGGATGCATTTCTGTCAAGGAAAAGGCAGAAAGAAAAGAACAGCAGCCACTGAACACCCCTGAGGTTTGCAGTTGCTGCCTGGATGCATTTCTGTCAAGGAAAAAAGGCAGAAAGAAAAGGGGCTGGGTTCTCCCAGAGCTTCAAAACAACAGCTGGGAATTCACCCCCAGGAGCGCTGTGCTCACTGCACCATCATTGCATCTGCAGAGGAAATTGCTGCTCTAGATGAGGGCCAGGGGATACCCACCCCAAAGCAGGACGGGTGTGAGCCAGGAACAAGCATCATTTTTGCATTTAGTCATGTGGAAAGTTTTCAATAAAGCATGGGGAGAGTGGATTCATGGGAAAACATTGATGGAAGTGAAATGAGTTTGGAAAACTCTAACCTTTCCTGTCAAATAGGAATTTTTACCAAAAATACACTGGCTCTTTACATACACACACAAAAATACAAATATTGCAAAATATTAGCTTTGCTATTGCAAAAGCTAATGTCTCAGCAAAAATTTGCTTCAACACAACCAATCTCCTACCAAGAAGCAATTTTAATCTACAGTTCTCAGTCAGCCCTGTCCAACAGATCATATTGTAAGAAAAGGGCTGGATTAAAAATAAAAAAAGAAAAGAGCTTTCTTCCTTCTGAACACCAATGGAACCAGCAGAAAACAAACTCCAGCACCATTTTTCACTTTATCCCCAAGATCAGTCAAACAATTAACTGCAAGAAGCAGCCATTGTGGGCTGAATCTTCATCATCTGTGAATTAATCCATGAGTTTTTGTTGTCCATGACTTAATTCCTCAAAGCTGCTCAGCCCAGAGCTGGAATGAATAATTTTCATCCATTGGACCATTCCCACCAGTGTGGTTGCTCTTCACTACCCAAGTGTGAGACTACCCATACAGGTCACACAATACAATTTCTATTGCCTTAGTGGTAAATAAACATCCTAAAGACAGAAAGGAGGAAACAATCCCTTCCCTGTTCATGCAGGAGTACTCTGTTCTTTCAGAGGACAAAAGAAAGAGCTCCAGAACAGGGAATAAAAGTAGGAAAGGATTCTTACAGCTACTGGAATGGCCAGAGATAATCAGGAGGATCAGCCCCAGGAAAGGCAACTGATGTAATTACTGCAAGAGATGCAGACAGACTTTGCCTTATGACAATGAGAAATTCACCTAAAGACAACTAAAAATGACTAAAGAGCCCAGGGTATCCTGTAGAAAATCCCGAGATGATTGGACTCCAGCATTACCATGATAACACCCCACAAATGCAGCTTAGATAATGATTAGGAACAGGTTATCATCCAAGATGTGAAACCCTTACAATATATTTAACCAACTGAGTTATTTGTGTTTCCCTGGTACAACCCCCACACCATCTTTTGGGCTCATCCTGTTCCCAAAAACTGGCTAAAATAAAAAAGCTCCTTAACACCAATAAGAAACAGGCATTCTTTATGTGGCCAGATGCACGAGGGGATATCTCCTCCAAAAGTTGTGTGTGCTGAGAAGAGGAAAGTTTCTGTTTATAGACTGTATTTTACATACATATTCATTGCTCGTCCCAGAATAAATATGCATATGATAATCATTTCCCCAAAATCATTAACATATTTTCCCTCCTCTTCATATATGCATTCTTCTGTCCTGGGGGTCTCTCTGGTGGTCCCTGGTGGTCACAGACCCCAGTGTTGCAGCTGGCAGGGCACTTCCAGTTCTCCTTCTTACACAAAGGGCATTGTGCACTTCCCCAGGCCAGGGCTTTTATATATATTGTATATATACATATATATATATATAATATATATGTATATACATATATATATACATATATATAATATATATAAAATATATATACATATATATTTTATATATATATATAAAAGATATATAAAATATATATATTTTTTATATATACGTAGTGTTATCTGACCCAGTATAGACAATTTACCACCTGGTAACATTCCCATGGCCAGGATTTCCATGCCCCTAGCAGAGTGGATATTTCCATGCATTTTTTTCACTTTGCAAAGGTTCATCTCCAGCAGCTTTCGGGCAGGAAATGCTTCCAGGTGAGAGGGATGCACCTGCCAGGCAGTGCAAGTGTATTCCCATCCACCTAGAAGCATTCCCAGCTGCAAACTTGACATTAAAATGTCACTCCTAGTCCTAGAGCAGGGCTGGAAGAAAGCTGGCCCACAGAAAAGTGAGTTGCTAATACACCTGCTCCAGATGAGAGTATCAAGATTTAAATAGGCACCAAATTTGCATAATACCCTCGAGATAAGCAGCACTACAGCAAAGCCTTGCAATGCGTGAAGGATTTATTTTGTGTCTTATCCACTTCTGTATTCCAGAAGAGGCCATTCATCATTGTGCCAATACTTCAGAGATTTCACTGAAAGCTCCAACAGCTCTAGATTATCAAGGAATTATATATTTTTCCCCACTGAATAATCATTCCCAGAAGCCTGTGAGGAACGAAAAAAAAATCCTATTTTCATCATGTAGGCTAATGACACTGCAAGTAATGACATTCACTTTTAATGACTGCCCAAAGACACTGAAACCTCTCTTTTTTTGGCCAGCTGAATGGATTTCTTCATTACTGCTCCATTTCCAGCTAGATACACACTCACAGCTTACAGACAGGTCTTGCTCAGTGCCCTGGCTACACAGGACCTCTACAAAAAGAAAAAATTCCCAGAGTTGTTGCACTATCACTGGAGCGAGGGATTCATCCCAATTCAGGAATATGGAATGGAAATTCCTGTTCTTACAGCCTCTACACTCAGCCTCCTCTGTCTCTGGGGAGCCCACATCACATCATGGCAAACCCAGGTTAACTTTTCCTGACACAGGGATCTCCAAAATCTCACTATTCCTGCCACAGAGACCTCAAAAAACTCATTATTCCTGCCTTGGCACTTGGGCTGGCCAACAAGGAACACTGGAGGCTGGACAGGGGCAATGCCTTTCATCCAGCACTGACTATTTTGTTCACAACATCAGAGGAAAGCCAAGAAAAGCTCAAAACTTGTGGACAGGTGGGATATTTAGAGAGGTAGAACTTTGTATTGCGGTGGTTTCAGGGCTTAACTCACTTAAGCTCCTCTTGAAACTGCCAGGCTCAGATATATGGTGATGAGGCTGTAAAACTTTTCTGTTGAGACTAATGTATTGATCAATCCAGAAGCTACATGAAATTTGTCCCATCTGGAGAGAATTCTGTATGTGGTATCTTGCCATCAGTTGTCTGTGATAGCCTTTAAACCTCCAGCCCCTGCTTTGATGCACATGTGGTTTAACTCAAATCTGTTTTCCTTAAATAGAAAAGTGAACACATCTGGCAGTGATGTTTAGACTGGGAAAACCTTTTGATAAGGGGAAGGAGGTTGCTGAATAGCAAAAAAAGCCCTGTGCCATCACTGCTGGAATCAGTGGAACTTACTGCTGTGTTATTCATTTGCTCTGAACCTTCTGCTGCTTCTGCAGAGCAGAAAACTATTGGAAGCTTGGAAAGCTGTTACAGATAGCTTTACTCATGCTTCAAATGGATGCAGTCATGGATCACGGGCAAAAAAACATGCACAGATGTGATGGTGATCACAGGGGTTCTTGGATGAGGGAAGAGACCAGGATCTGACTCCATGTTTCAGAAGGCTTGATCTATTATTTTATGATATATATTACATTAAAAACTACACTAAAAGAATAGAAGAAAAGGTTTCATCAGAAGGCAAGCTAAGAATAGAAAAAGAAAGAATGATAACAAAGTTTTGTGGCTCGGCTCTCTGTCCGAGCCAGCTGGGCTGTGATCGGTCATTAATTAGAAACAACCACATGAGACCAATCCCAGCTGCACCTGTTGCATTCCACAGCAGCAGATAACCATTGTTTACATTTTGTTCCTGAGGCTTCTCAGCGTCTCAGGAGGAAAAATCCTAAAGAAAGGATTTTTTATAAAAGATGCGGTTGTTTCTAATTAATGGCCCATCACAGCCCAGCTGGCTCGGACAGAGAGCCGAGCTACAAAACTTTGTTATCATTCTTTCTTTTTCTATTCTTAGCTTGCCTTCTGATAAAACCTTTTCTTCTATTCTTTTAGTATCATTTTTAATGTAATATATATCATAAAATAATAAATCAGCCTTCTGAAGCATGGAGTCAGATCCTCGTCTCTTCCCTCAACCTGAGACCCCTGTGAACGCAGTCACAGCCATGGGAATTATTTCCTGTGGTGGGCACCCAAGAACCCAATCCCAAAGCTGTTCACAAATCTGAGTCAAATCCACTGAGCTGTTTCTTGCCTCCCTCAAAACAGCAATGTGAATTTTGCACTGCCACCTTCCAGGTGGGATCTGCCTGTTTTTGCCACAAGCTGAGATGTCTCTGACAGCACCCAGAGCTGGAACAAAGGGACACAAAGCAGCTCACAGGCCAGATCCCAGCTCTGCAGTCTGCCCCATCCCACAGCCCAAGCTGGATGACTTCATCCCTTCTCACTGCACTGATCCCCCCTGGGCTGGTTACAGGACAGATGTGCACTGCTTTACAGCAGGAAAACTCTTTGGTAGAGAAACAACGAGAAGTAAAATCATTTTTTAAATGAAAACTGATCCAAACCTGACAGGGATGCCAACAGAGAAAAGAATCCCAGAGGAGATGGGTTGCTTGGGAGATTTGTGGAATTTCCTGCTTCTGGACCAATTAGAAATAGTACAGGATCATAACAATATATTCTGATGACAGTGTACCGTGTCACTCATCATTTTGGCCTGAAAATTGGAATTAGAGATGAAATAATGGGAAGAAGAAACTTTTTTCACACTTGCAAGGTTTCCTCAAAGACTCTTCAGGGAGAGAGTCTTGCTCTTCCATCTGTATTCTCTCACCCATCCCATCTTTACAGACGCTCACCTGGCAAATTACATCTGTTTCTGGAAGTGTTCTCAGGAACTTGAGTAAAGGATATTATAGTTATAAATGAGAACATCCACACTGCCTGGCAGACAGTGCATCCACTGTGTTCAAAGAATTAATCAACACATCTCAGAGAACCTCGGGGAAAAAATAGGTAAATTCAAGAGGTCATTGATCCCTGTGGATTAGGTATTTTACACTGTTAAAGTTTCCAGTCATCTCATAATCTTTCATACATCAAAGCCATCAGTAGCCCTGGGAGATAAGGCAGAACTGTTATCCCACTCTTGTGGTGGGAAAACCAAGAGATGCAGAACATGGCTCAACACAAAGCAAGAGCTTGACTGTTGGCTTTATGAACCCTTGGTGGATCCCTTCACACTGGGCAAGGCTTCCTCTGAGTTCTGTAGAAACCTCAGGAGCCCTAAATGTGAGTTTTTGAGCTGGGAGGGGTGGTTTGTGCTGACTGAGCTGCCATTCCCCACCCATTCCCCATTGCAGCTCTGACAGCACCATGGTTCCTACGGCTCTAAAATCCAAGCAAAGATTCAGCTCTGGAGTGTTTGCACTGTGTGCCCACATAACAAAAGCAAGGTTCACAGCCTCCCCTGTGGCATTGCTGAATCACCCCTCTTGAGCTGAACTTTGGATTAATCTTTGCCATGATGCTTCAAACCACTCCTGGTTTGAACCACTCCTCGCTCTGTCCCACCCACAGCAGCCATCCTGTATCTCCCTGTTGCCTGCAAACCTCCTTTCCTTTCCTTTCCTTTCCTTTCCTTTCCTTTCCTTTCCTTTCCTTTCCTTTCCTTTCCTTTCCTTTCCTTTCCTTTCCTTTCCTTTCCTTTCCTTTCCTTTCCTTTCCTTTCCTTTCCTTTCCTTTCCTTTCCTTTCCTTTCCTTTCCTTTCCTTTCCTTTCCTTTCCTTTCCTTTCCTTTCCTTTCCTTTCCTTTCCTTCCTTCCCTTCCCTTCCCTTCCCTTCCCTTCCCTTCCCTTCCCTTCCCTTCCCTTCCCTTCCCTTCCCTTCCCTTCCCTTCCCTTCCCTTCCCTTCCCTTCCCTTCCCTTCCCTTCCCTTCCCTTCCCTTCCCTTCCCTTCCCTTCCCTTCCCTTCCCTTCCCTTCCCTTCCCTTCCCTTCCCTTCCCTTCCCTTCCCTTCCCTTCCCTTCCCTTCCCTTCCCTTCCCTTCCCTTCCCTTCCCTTCCCTTCCCTTCCCTTCCCTTCCCTTCCCTTCCCTTCCCTTCCCTTCCCTTCCCTTCCCTTCCCTTCCCTTCCCTTCCCTTCCCTTCCCTTCCCTTCCCTTCCCTTCCCTTCCCTTCCCTTCCCTTCCCTTCCCTTCCCTTCCCTTCCCTTCCCTTCCCTTCCCTTCCCTTCCCTTCCCTTCCCTTCCCTTCCCTTCCCTTCCCATCAGCCCGATCATAATTTTCTGGAAAAATCCCCTTTGCCCAGGATTTTGCTCCTGGGAAGCTGAGAAGCCTCAGAGTAAAAAGGAAAACAACAATTATCTCATTTGCTTCTCCCATGTTTTGCTGCTTTGGAATGTGTTTGGAGATTGTTTACCCACAGGTGATTGTTCCATTGGTCTCATGTGAATTGTTTTGACTTTATGGCCAATTAAAGTCAAGCTGTGTTGGGGCTCTGGAAAGAATCACGAGTTTTCATTATTATCTTTTTAACATTCAATAAGTATGCTTTCTGTATTCTTCAGTATAGTTTAGAATAGTAGTCTTTAATATAATATAGTATCATAAAATAATAAATTAGCCTTTTGAGAAAATGGAGTCAGATTCACCATTCCTTCTTTGATCTGGGGAACCCCACAAATACAAGAGGACAGGGCTTGGAGCTGCCTGGGCAGGTGGAAGGTGTCCCTGCCCATGGACTGCACAACCTTGAAGTTCCTTCCAACCCAAACGATTCTGTGATTCCATGGTCTGTTTTTGTGGCTGGCAAAAGGGATGATGCCCATAGGAAGCTGAGAAATGGCTGAGGGCAGCCAACCCCAAGAACAGAGCCCACTCCTCTCCCCTGCTGAGGGGCCCTCAGGAAAGCAGGAGGCTGGGAATGGGCTCCAGGCCAGAGGGATTGTCCTGGCATCCCAGATGCTGCTCAAGCCCATCTCGAGTCTGTTCAACAGCAACATCTCCTCACTGTTTATGGCCAGTCCAAGCTCACACGCAAGCCCTGGATCCCAATCTTCCAACCCAAATGTAGGCAGCATGTTTTCAAAATCTGGGCTCGAGCCCAGAAGAGAATTTTCAAGCTCTAGCTACCTTTTTTTTCACTGGTGCTTTTGCATTTCTGATGTCAATATCATTTTAGGTAATAATATGTTTCAAGTCAATTCGCTGTCTGGCCTTCATACACATACAAAGTCTGACAGGCAAATAAAGAAAAGAAACATATATTTGATAGATTTAAAAGCTGTTTCCATTTGGATTTCCTTTTAATAGAAACATTCTGTTGATCTTTGGTTTTGTGGAAGTTGAGGGTGCTGGATTTTTTTAATAGAAAGTAATTCAAGGGGCAAATTTGCCTTAATGGGGTCCTGTCAATCTCTTCAAATGCCACCTTGGAAAACCGCAATTAAAAAAGTATTTCAAAACAACAGGACAGACACTAAGTGGAAAGAGTAGGTTGTAGAAATATCCTCCAGCTCATTGCCTGGGTTTTTTGCAAATTCTGCACAATAGAAACATGCTTTTAATTTTTTTTTAAATTTTAAAATTTTAAAATGCTTTTAAATTTTTTTAAAGAGGCAAGTAAGAAATAAAAAAGGAGAAGTTTCCTGGGCAGAGGTCACATGGATCATGAACAACCCAGAAGTAGTTGCCATCCAGGGTTTGAGAAGAGCACAAGAAGTTCAAACCCATGGAGACACAGTGACCAAAACAACACAGGAAACCTAACCCTGATGGGCAATTACAGAAATATTTACAGGTACATGTTTGCTTACAGTGTTCAGCATTTCAAAGAAGATATCTGATAACAGAGTAACACACCTGTCATGTCAGCATGGCTGCACAAAATCCTCTCTGACAAAAAAAAGGTCCCTGAGGGCTATAATACCACTTCTAATGTCCAAGGGACATTATCTGATGGAGGAATGGACTTACAGCTAGAGAAGATTGCTGGATTTATTACAATTATTAGTGAAGAAGCTTATTTTGATAGACCTGTGTTAGCACAAGTATCTGGCGCAGAGCATGGTGCCAGTGAAGTTTCCATTGCCCTTTCCCTCCCCTTGGAATCATCCAGCAGAGCCAAAATCCTCAGCAAGAAATGCTCAGGGAGGTTCTCCTGGCACACAGCTGAGGGCTACACCCCCTCCATCCTCCATGTGAGCTGCACTTCAAACACACCCATAAATTAGCAGCAACTGGGTTTCCAGCAGCCAGAGTCCAGCAAATTAGTTCAAGGAAAGAGATTGCCAAATTTGCCAAGCAGGAAGGCTCCCAAACCTGCCTTGAGTTTTGTGCTATTCTTTGATTATACTGACATCTAAAGGTCACCAAATTAACTGTGTTAAACTCCCTGGCACATTCTTTCTGCTTCTGTTTCCCTTATCTGATGTCATCTCAAAAAAAAAAAAAATCAATGAACATTTGCTGCTTTGTGAAGAAAAACGGAAAACTGGTAATACATGACAGATCTTTCACTGGTTTGGTTTCTAAATAAAGGACTTCTGGGGAAGAAAAGTGAACCAAGAGAAGTCTAAGTCTGTGAGTACCAATATCTGGAGGATCAAGAAGGTAATATGCTATTTATCATGCATCAGAACTGCAGATCTGATTGGTGATTTACTTTTGCATTTTCCCATTGGCTTCTAAGAAGGAATCCCAGGTATTCAGCAATACAAGGAAGAATGAACCTGGCCCATATATCACACATTTCAGCAGTAACTCTTCCTTCTACAACAGTTCCAAGAGGGGACAGAGCTTTGTTTGCACAAGCTGAAGTCCCATTCTGTGCCCTGGAACACCCTGGCATCTCTCTATTCAGCTTTACCACCCTGCATATTATATATATTATTACTATTAATAATTTTGCAGCTCCTCTAAAGGACAACAACCCCCTGAGTTTCCTTTCTACAGCCAAAGCACAACCAGGAACTCAGAAAAAGCTGGGAAAACCAGGAGCCCCAGACCCCAAACAAGTGTTTGAACATGTATATTATTATTATTATTACTATTAATAATTTTGCAGCTCCTCTGAAGAGCAGCAACTCCCTGAGTTTCCTTTCTGTGCCAAAGCACAGCCAGGAGCTCACACAAAGCTGTGAAAACCACAAGCCCCAGACCCCAAACAAGTGTTTGAACATGTATATTATGATTCATAATAATAATATTTTTAAAAATAAATCAAAAATTCATATTAATAATAATAGTTCTGCACACATGGACACAAAGTAGCCACCAGCTTCTCAGAGGCAGCCCCCTTGAGGGGATGAGCACCCTGCAGCTGAGGGTAAACAGCAGCTCCTGAGCCCCCCGAGCCAGGCTGCCATCAGCAGGCTGGCACTGAATTAGACACTAATCAGATTAGGATAAATTGCTTTAATCTGACACTCAGGAGCGAAAAGCCCCCACATCTCCTCTGCCAGGGCTTTGAGCAACCCTGACTGCTGCAGCTTCACACCCAAACCATGAAGTGTTTGCCTTATTCCAGCCAGCACTTTTATCATCTTAATCGTGGATTAAACAAGAGTATTTCAGGAAAGAAAGGGGTTGGGTTGGAAACAGGCAGAGCAAGGGATGCTGCTCCAGCTCACAGCCCAGGCTGGAGATGGCAGAGAGTGCCGGGATAGAGGCAGCCAGGCTAAGCAGGGTGAGGGTGCCCCCAGCATCAGAGGGGACAGGGGTGGGACCTTGGGTGTTAAAAGAAAATACCCATTTAAGGAGTAAAAATCCACTATATAAGGAGAATACTCCATTTAAGGAAAAACTCCATTTAAGGAATGTCTCCATTTAAGGAGGGGTCACCATTTGAGGAGGTGAAGGAGAGACGTGCACATCTTAGGGGTTGATGATCATTGGTCTCTAATTTATTGATCAGGTTACATACTTTTATAATAGTGTTAATAAGCTCATGCATATTCTGTAACCTAAGCATTCTATTCGTTAAGCTAAACATCAACTCTTCTTCATTTTTTCAGTCCTACATTCCACTTTCTCACGCCTCTCTGACTCCTTGTTATCACATTTAGAGATGTCCAAGGACACAGTATTTTCGCAGGTGCAAGAACTCAGATCAAAAGGCTAAACACAGTACTTTTCCAGCTTCTAATAATTAGCATTCCCACACTTGGGGATGCCCAGCGCCACCCATGAGCAAGAGCAGACCCAGAGCCTGCCCACCCGAGCAGAGATGCCCAGAGGAGGGCTCAGCTTGCTGCCTCAGCATCCCTGAGCTTTGCTTCACACACACACAGAGCGTCTGAGAGGAGGAGCAGCAAAGCCTGAGGTTTGGTGCTTATTAAAGCCTGAAAACACACACACACACACACACACACACAAAATCCTCCTCATTTCCTCCTTGCAGTCACATCTTTGCACTCCCCCCTCACCTGCTTGCAGCAAAGAGCCATAAACCCAACAGCTCTGGGACCTCTGTCCCACCATCAAACCCTGCTCCATCAGGCCTAAGGCCATGTGAGAGGGCTGCCAGCGGAAAGCAGCAGACTTGCAAACACAGCACCATAAACCTGGCTTCCTTAGGGGATGGAACAAAGGGAACAGGCAGAGATGAAGGCAGAGAGCGCTGCTGCTTGGCCCTCTGCACAATCAGACACAGCAACATTGCCAGGGAATTAAAGTGCTGCAAGAGTGCAAGTACTCTTTTATTGCATTGTTCTACAATAATATTCTATTGTAACTCCACAGGTACATCATCACAAATGTCCAGAGCAGGGCAGGGAGGCTGACACAGCACAGATACCTGCTGCTCCCCCAAAGCACCACAAAAACAGTCAAACAAACACAGGACAAGCAAAACCAACACATGCTTTTGATTTAAAAACGTTCATCCTGCAGAGGCTGCATCCTCCACAACACCCAGAGGCCCAGCCCTGAAGCAGATCTGTCACTGGTAACCAGGCAAAACATTTAGTGAGGCTCATTTTTGCCCAAGTAACACCTCCAGGACTGGGCTTCAGCTGTTTTGATTTCCCTGGCAGACTGATGTCATTGCCTTGCTCAAACAAGGGCTGGAGTTGCCTTCCTTGCCATGACCTCCCCGTGCAGAATCAGAAGGTTTATTTGTTCTAAGATAAAGTATGGTGACACATTAAAGATGCCCTCATTCCTCCTCTTAGATCAGCCTGACATCTGTTTCAAGAACGTTATGAAACACTCTCTGAACCTGCTGTGGAATTGAGTATTGTGATATTTCACCCAGGCGCCGCTCGGGCGAACTTTCACCTCCAAGTGAAAGTCTGAGTGTCAAAAGTGAAAACAAACCACTCAGAGCCTTTCACTGGGACAGACCTTCAGTGACACTGGATGGAGGGAAAAAATTGCAGATGGTCTTGTTGAGGGGGAAATCTCACCTGTCAGGAAACCTCACCCTCAGTGAGCATTCAGTTGTTGTAAGATCATATCGTGGTGCTGCCTCGCGGTAACACATCCAGGCTGCAGCGAGGTCATTCCACAGGAAACCCTCACACAACAACAGGGTTTTGTTCATTGTGGTTAACAGGGCTTCAATGGGGTGTGGGGAAATTAAAAAAAAAATTTAAAAAGCCTATAACCAAATATTTTTGCTACAGATAAAGCAGGCTTCGGTTAGACGGATTATTTTTTTCATGTTTACAGTGGAGAAACAAAAGGAGAAAAAACATGATGTTATTGAAAATGAGAGAGGGAGCCTTTCTTTAACAAGAAAATCTAAAGGCTTACCAACCTACTGGAATTTTCTCACCAATAACAACCCAACAGTTTCGGTGTTCCTTGCAAAAACACCTTTCTCAAAGCCCCTGGGTGATGCAGAACTCCCACTTCTCCTGTGGGAAGGAATCTGGAGAGCATGTTTTAGCCACATAGAGGTGCTACAACAGAAATAATTGCAGGTGGTCTTGTTGAGGGGGAAATCTTACCTGCCATGAAGCCTCACCCTCAGTGAGCATTCAGTTGTTGTAAGATCATATCGTGGTGCTGCCTCGTGGTAACACATCCAGGCTGCAGCAAGGTCATTCCACAGGAAACCCTCACACAACAACAGGGTTTTGTTCATTGTGGTTAATGGTGCTTCAACGGGGTGTGGGGAAATAAAAAAAAAAAAAATTAAAAAGCCTATAACCAAATATTTTTGCTACAGATAAAGCAGGCTTCGGTTAGACAGATTTTTTTTTTCATGTTTACAGTGGAGAAACAAAAGGAGAAAAAACATGATGTTATTGAAAATGAGAGAGGGAGTCTTTCTTTAACAAGAAAATTTAAAGGCTTACCAACCTACTGGAATTTTCTCACAAATAACAACCCAACAGTTTCGGTGTTCCTTGCGAAAACACCTTTCTCAAAGCCCCTGGGTGATGCAGAACTCCCACTTCTCCTGTGGGAAGGAATCTGGAGAGCATGTTTTAGCCACATAGAGGTGCTACAACAGAAATAATTGTAGGTGGTCTTGTTGAGGGGGAAATCTCACCTGCCATGAAGCCTCACCCTCAGTGAGCATTCAGTTGTTGTAAGATCATATCGTGGTGCTGCCTCGTGGCAACACATCCAGGCTGCAGCGAGGTCGTTCCACAGGAAACCCTCACACAACAACAGGGTTTTGTTCATTGTGGTTAACAGGGCTTCAATGGGGTGTGGGGAAATTAAAAAAAAATTTAAAAAGCCTATAACCAAATATTTTTGCTACAGATAAAGCAGGCTTCATGTTTACAGTGGGGAGACAAAAGGAGAAAAAATATAATGTAGCTGAAAATGAGAGAAGGGGTCTTCAACAAAAAAATTTAGAAGCTTGGTATATTAATCATGAAAAAGAGAGAATATTTACCAATTCAATGGAGTTTTCTCACAAATAACAACGCAATAGTTTCGGTGTTCCTTGCAAAAACACCTTTCTCAAAGCCCCTGGGTGATGCAGAACTTCCACTTCTCCTGTGGGAAGGAACCTGGAGAGCATGTTTTAGCCACACAGAGGTGCTACAACAGAAGAGTGATGCCAGCAGAGACCCAGATCCCCACTGGAGAGCATGAAGAGGATGGGGAGAGCTTGGTGAGGGTCTGGAGAGAGAAAGCAGAGAAAATTCATTTTTTTCAGAAAATATCATGGTGACAGTAATGTTCTGCTCCATCCGCAGAATTGACCATGGGAGGCACCTAAAAGAGCTCCTGAAATGCCTCTTGTGTGCCAGCAACCTGGAAACCTCTCAATTCTTAACAAGAAGACAACTGCCAGCCCCAAGATTGGAGGGAAATCCCGAGGGAAGGAGCTGCTGGTGGGATGTGGGAGCTGTGGCAGTGAACCCTTTCCTCAGGACCGCCACCGCTGTGGCACCAGGATATTCTCAGAACAAACACAGACAGAGAGGAGGAGAAGGGAGAAAAGCCTCTGAGCCCTCTGCAGGTGTGATTTGTGTCTCAGATGCCAAGCAACAGACACATGGGCTTGCAGTGTTATGCAGCCAAGGCAAACAAGACACAGCAAAGCCCAATTTTGGCCCCCTCAGGACCCATAAACCAGCCTCTGGGAGCTGTGGGGGGCACGTTATTCCTAATTGTGTCTTGTTTAACTTGGCTCTTTAAACAGCAAATCTTTTGCTGCCTTGGCCAGAGTCCTCAGTCTCACACCTTGATGGGGCTTACCTCTTTTCTTGGAGTGGTAAGTTAGAGAAATCCCTAATGGTGACACACGTGAAATATTTTTGATCAAAGCCCACTAATTTTTATAAGAAGCAGTAAGGATGACATGCTGAGAACCCCTCCAATGCAGAGGGAGAATTCTTCACACAGAGGACAAGAGCCTCCCTTTCACACTCAGCTTCACCAACTGCCATCACCTTTGTCTGGATTTTCCCCTCCTAACCAGCAGCAAAACAGAGATTTATGCCCAGCAGAGGTAATGAAATCCCTCTGCAAACACAGGTATAAACCCCAACAGCCTCACTGCTCACTGATACCCTGAGTGAGTTAAGGAGAGCCCATCTGAGGAAGAAGCACCAAAATCTTCAATTTATGCTCAGCCAGCGACCCCCTTGACCTCCAAGAAGTGAACAGTGCTGTTTTCCACACAGGAATGACTCTGCCCCAAGCACTCTCTGCAATGGCAGGACCAGAGCCTCGCCAATGAGTCCAACAGGATAACTCCCCCTTTTTGCACTCATTTGCCACCAACCCCATCAGCAAGCCCAGGGATGCTGAAGGCTCTGGGCCAGGCAGCCTCCACAGCAGCCTGGAAGCTCTGTGGAAGCATGTGAAGCCCCTGGGTATCTTCCAGACCAATCTCTCCCTCTGTTTTCCCTCCATTTTTCTTATTATGGCCCAGAGGGGAGCACAACTGTGTTTGCTCAAACTGAACTGATCCAAGCTGGAAAAACGGAGGGTGAGGTGTGATACTGTCAGGCTCCCAGATATGAGGGATTTGTTAGTCTGGTGCAGAGATGAATAAACCTGAGGTAGAAACAAGAAAACATTTCAATCCTTCCTGCTGCAGACTTCATGAAAACAACATGGAAAGAGAAGCTCATTTCATGGCAGCCCCAGCTCTGTGTCCTGCAGGAAGGGCTCAGGGGACGCTGTCCTGCCCTGCTGGGATGGCTGCAAAGCTCACAGGCAGCCAGGGATGTCTCACCATCACACCTTACCTGTGTTTTAGCCCATGAGTGACAAGGTCAAGGAGATAGAATGGCCTTGAGGGTGACTTCTCCCATTCCCCAATCCCTCAATGGCTCCGTGACCTTATTCCCCCTCTCACCGGCAGGTTACCCAACCAAATCCCATCCTCTTGCCCAAGAGAGCTCCATCAGCCAACCCTCTGCTCTTTCTGCAGGGCCCAACCCTCCTAGACATCTACAAGTTACCTTTGCTGCTGTACCTGTAATGCCTGCCTGCTCTGGAAGGCAGGAATTGGGATAAACGTTGGGATAAACATTCCCCAACTGGGGAATTGGGATTGTTCCTACAGCAAAAGGAGTTGTACCTATAACACCTGCCTGCTTTAGAGGACAGGAATTGGGATAAATTCTCCCTTTTGTCCCTACAGTAAAAGGAGTTGTACACATAACACCTGCCTGCTCTGGAAGACAGGAATTGGGATTGTCTTGGTTTGGAAAGACAGCAGTCTGCCAAGGAAGGCAGGAGCCTCCCCTGAAATGGAGAATGTAAACCCTCCCCATCCCTCTGAATTGCTATAAATTTTAAATTAAGGGGCTCTCAGGCAAAAATATGGGAGCAGGAAATAACAGTTCTTTAATAGGGAAAGGAAAAATAAAAGGATAAAATAAACAATGCAGTACACTAGAACAACACTGCCAGAGTCAGAACCCAGCCTGACACCCTGTGGGTCAGGGTGCTGGCACAGTCCCATTGGAATTGTGGCTCAGCCCTCCTGCAGTGTCAGGGGTGGCTCTGCTGGAGCAGGGATCCTGGAGAAAGGTGCATCTGCCTCTGGAGATCCAGGGGAAGAGGCAGCTGCTGTTCCTCTGGGAAATCCAGTGGGGAAGCTGTGCTGGTGTTCCAGAATCTCCAGATTCTATCCAGGTAGGAATGCTTGGCTCCTCCCTCTGGGCTCACATCTCCCAGTGGGATGCTGCAGTTCTTATCAGCCATGCAGTGACATTCCATAGCTGTTATCAGCAGATGTCCCCTCCCTAGGGAGGTGTGAATGTGGTCACTCAAAGGCAAACTGCCCACTTCACAAAGGGTAATCTGCCATGCAGATGGTAATTGAAAACATCTTGCATTGCAATCTTCAACAGGGATAAACACTCCCTTTTGTCATTATAGCAAAAGGAGCTGCACCTATAACACCTGCCTGCTCTGGAAGGCAGGAATTGGGATAAACATTGGGATAAACACTCCCTTTTTGTCCCTACAGCAAAAGGAACCATCACCTACTATCATGTCATTAAACGATTAAACCATTATCCCTACATTATCCAAATCACTTACCATCAATACACTTTCAATTAACCTTCATCTATATTTCCTAGTATCAAAAAAAACCTACTTGGTTACTGGTGTGCTGCATGCAGAGCACTGCAAAAATACACTGGTTTTCTCTGAAATAGGAAATAAAGTAACCACAAAAACCCATCAGTTGCTTAATGCACTGCAGGTTCCTGTCTGATCTGCTCTAAACTTTCTCAGCCCTGCCAACTCCAAGCATCTTCCTCTGCTGTGAATGTCTTGGATTATCATTTCACAGGGGACTTCACTGCTTTTTTTTTTAGTTTGCACCTCCTCTCCTCATTTCTGTTCTGTATTTCCCACACTCTGATCAGTCAGTGCACTGAGCAGGAGAAATGGAAACTGGATAAATCAGCATCACACCTTGTCCAATTACCTCCCATTATAACCACATCCAGATGCTACACTCAGAAGTTGTAAGAAATTCCATTGGGGATGGTCATAAAATTAAAAGCATATCTATTCCATTCCTCTGTTATCAAGTCACAATTTTTCCCCTTTTAGGATCAAATACTTATATAATTTGCAATACATAGAGCCCTCATCCCAAAATAGTGAAAATGCAGAATTGGACATTTCCAGTGCCTACAGACCAGATTTTACACAAAGCCAAGGCCAAAACACAAGGAGACCTGTGGCATGAGAGAACACAAGATAAAATATAACATAAAATAGAATAAATATAACATAAAATAGAATAAAATATAACATAAAATAGAATACAACATAAAATAGACTACAACATAAAATAACCCTGCTCCTAATCTTTACAGCATCCAGATTTCTCTAGACCTGCTTCCACTGGTGTTTTTTTCCTTCTCTGAAAGTTTGCAGGCAGAACCACAGCAGGATTCCCAGATCCCTGTGTCCCATGGTATTAGTGCTTCCTGATGGCTGCTGCTGAGAGCCTGCAAATGGCACATTTGATTATATCAGTGTCTTGAAGGCATCTGTGATTGATTTACATAGACAGTTCCCTCACTCACATCACTGACAGCCAGTGATGCTCGAATTTACAGCAAAAATTCCTGATTTAATCCATAAATTCATCACCTTGCACTTCTATGCCAAACCACTTCTATTGCTCCCCCTCTCCGATCCTCCTCCTCTGCTGATGCCTCCCCACAGTCCATCATCAGCAACAGCTTCACTAATGGAAATATTTAATAAAATCAGCCACAAAACCCACTTCACAAGACTCCACCTCACAACATAATAAGTCTTGACAACTCTGCTATCAACAAAAACCATCACATGTCCCTTAAGCAGCTCCCTGTAGACTAACTCTTAAAATCTTGCTGTAATCCTTTTTTTTCTCTGGTTAAACTAATTTCCTACATGGCATGACAACAAATACTTGTACAACCACAAATAAGATCCCTGGCTCTATCTAGATGAAGACAGTGTAGCTGACAGAGGTGTGATATTTGACCAAACTGAACCTGCATGCCAGCCCACTTTCCAATCCCCTTTGTCTTCAACAATCTTTTTTTCTTCTCCAATATTCATTGCAAAGCTTTTCCTTCTATTCAGGTCAAACCCAAAGGTCTGCAGTTATTCACTACCACTAAGTCCTTTGTTACAGTCACTATTAAAACACAATTAAAGCTGGATTATGGGATGCTTATGCAGAACAGGATGTTAATCCACAAATGGTCCTGTGGAAGCCACACTTGGAGTCAAATCCTAGCTGGTGCAAATAAGAGAACTGGAATTACACCCAGAGGAGATTAATACAACAGTACCTCACTAATTCACACTGAGGGCGAGAAAACCACATTGAATATTTCTGACTAAAAGGAGTAAGAGAAGTACAAATAAATGCACCACAAAATGCTCTCCTCTTCAGTTCCAAGCAGCAATCTGAGTGAACATCATGGGGCACTGCAAGGAGAGGAGCATGCTATATATAGCTAATGAAATCCTGCTAACATTAGACATGGCTGCAGCATCTGTCACTAAATCTTTGCTGAGGAGTGTACACAGACCAGCAGTTTCTAGAGAGCTGGTGAGAAAAGCAATGTACTGAAATGAAGCTTTGTCAGCTTCTGTTGTGCACAAACACAACCTTAAATTGAGGCTTAATATTTACTGCTGTGTCATCTCCACAGGCAATTCTCATCAGTGCCTGAGGTGATCCTCAGGCGATGCCAAACTCTACAGCACCAGCAATTTCACTGCCTCTCCTTATTACTCTCCAGAAAATTTTCAATCAACACGAAGGAAATTATGCCCAAGGTACAGCCCTGCTCTCATTAACTCAATCTGCATCCACAGGATGGCCCATTTGAGGAAATTTTCACCTTTTAAAAAAAACTCTTCAGCATCTTCCACATGCTGAGCATCAATCCCAGAGACCCATCCTGCTCCCTGACCACAGCAGGGCTGTAACTCTGTCCCACAACACATTGATGGCTCAGTTTTGGCTATTCTTAGTGGCTGCCCTGTAACTTTAGGGTTTCAACACCCACGGGAACAAGTGAGAACAAGTCAGCCTTGCTCCAAACCACACCAAGCCCAGAAGAGCAGCCGACAGGCAGGGAGGAGCCCCCAGCACTGCAGCAGCAGGACAGACACTACATCATCCCAAAACACTGCACTCTGGGTTTACATCCCTTTGGGGACAGAGAAGAAGGCTGTAGGATCTTGTGGAGGAGAACCTGTGGGTTTTGCAGCTTGGACTGTCTCAGCAGAAAGCACCTCAGGTGTCTACAGCAGGAATCAGCCAATCTCCAACAGAACTACCTCTGTGAAACCAAGCACTAGCTCCAGCTGAGCCCAGCAGCAATTTCTGAGGCTGATTCCTGCTTTGCAGAGCTTTATACAACAGAAGGAAGAAATTCGAAGCCACAGGTAGGCTGTGAATCCACTCAGGCACGAAGACAGCAGAGGCTTTCACTTAAATGCAGGAAGCCCACAGCAAAATATCTATTCCCTGACAACACCTTCTGGGTACCAATCTCTCATCATCATGGTGTTAAGCAATCACAGTCAATAACTTCCTGGCATCTTGGAGAATTCCTCTGCACCTCGATTTCCAGGGAGTTATAAAATTTCTGCCTCGCAGGACCCCGGCCATTTTTGGTGCCAGTTCTCCCTTCAATTTCACACTTAATTAAGTCCCCAGATCAAGTCTCAGGATGGATTTTGCTCACCAGACCAGCAGCCAGAATTGATGTCCTGTCTAACTGATGGGGCCTGAGGACCAAAGGAAAAAAAGAGAGAGCACGAGTGATAGCCAGAGAGGGAGAACAAGGAAAGCTGATTTTATTGCAGGGTTAAAAGCCTAATCTTCTACTAAAATGGTATCACATGAGAGGAAAAGAGTCTCTTACCCATGTGATACTGCTGACCCAGGCTTGCTTTAGAAGCTGTAATATCATTCCAAGAGAAAATTATGTTGGCAAGTAAGTATTCTTCAGAGACAGCTAAAAGGAAGCAGAACTCAGAGAGAATTCAGCATGGGATGGAAAAGGGGCTGCCCAGGGCTCTTTGGGGAGGAGACACACTGAACCTCTGATGAGGAACCCTGCAAAACCAGACAGAGGTAATGGGAAAGCCTACAAGGGCTCAGTGTGATGAAGTGCTCAAAAGCTTGGCTGTTTCCTCTGAACTTTCTCCAAACTCCCCAATTTAGGCCGAAAACCTCATGAGCTAAACCCTACTCAGGAGATTTCTGGAAGTTCCTGTTCTTTTTGGAAGTATCACAAGAGGGATTATTTTTATTGCTGCAGTTTGGCATTCCAGTGTGCAGCATGGCCAAACCCAGGGAGGCTGAAGGCAGGGAAGAAGCAGAGCTAACATTTTTTGAGGGCTGGGAGAGACTGAATCATAATTTTAAGTGTTTCGGGTCAGTCTTATTCTGGGCATGCACAGGCAGTTCTTCATGATAAGCAGACCACATCCTCTCTTCAGAGCATTTCAAACTGATAATAAAGAATTTCCAATGGATCTCCAAGACCCTGGCAGGCTGGTGATGGGTAAGGAAACAAGAGAGGACTGTAGGGTTCTTCCATTGCTCTTTTCTGGTCCTGTATACCATATTGTACCTATGGACAATTGAAAAATCAGGCCATTGATCATATTCCAATTTACTGAACAAATCACTTCAACAGCTGACTGAAGAACTCCTCCACTAACAACTCACAACTCTTTTCTGCAATTCATTTATTGACCCAGCTCCCCACCAACACACCAGATAACCCAGATGGGATAACACTTGCAAGGTACTGCAAACACTACCCACCATCACCTGCCTTTTCTGCACGTTTTCTTCATCTAATGAAATGTCACAGTAGGGAATTTAGAGTTCTTTGGTCCACTTTAGAGCACCTTTTGCTGATTGGAGCACATTCCTGGCCTCAAAGTAAGGCCACAGACTCTGATACAAGGCACCTGTCCAGAAAAGTGAAAAAGTCCTATTCATTGATCATATTCCAATTTACTGAACAAATCACTACAACAGCTGACTGAAGAAGTTCCTCCACTAACAACTCACAACTCTTTTCTGCAATTCATGTATTGACACAGCTCCCCACATAACACACCAGATAACCCAGATGGGATAACACTTGCAAGGTACTGCAGACACTACCCACCACCACCTGCCTTTTCTGCACATTTTCTTCATCTAATGAAATGTCACAGTAGGGAATTTAGAGTTCTTTGGTCCACTTTAGAGCACCTTTTGCTGATTGGAGCACATTCCTGGCCTCAAAGTAAGGCTACACACTCTGGTACTAACCACCTGTCCAGAAAAGTGAAAATCCTAATCATTAAAAGTAATTAGGTGGATTTAAGCTGGCCAATTGCCCCAGAGCCATAAAGGGGCTTCCAGTTGGGTATTTCTGAATTACCAAGCAGAAAAAGACACCCATTAGAAACAGTTAATGATAAATGTGGTCCTTCAAAGAGGTTTTGCTATCAAGCCTCTGCAGAGGCATCTTTACTATCTGGTCCCATTTTTAGCCAAACAAAGAGGTGGTATCAGCATCCATGAAAGGCTAAGCCATGACCTTACTAATGTGCTCACCATGAGATGCGTCTTCCATCCTGAAACTCCCAGAAATCTACAAGTGCCAGGGCTGAGCAGGTTTCCAATACAGGAATGCTGAAAAGTACCTGAATTCAACCTTAAAAAACCACAATATCCAGCAAGGGTGGGAAAAGCCATGAAAATTCACCCATAATTCCTTCAGGAATTCCTTTAGGAATATTAAGGGTTTGATTCCTTGGTTTTGAAGCAAATACAGTGACAAAACATTTAATGTCTCAAGCATGTTTATCAGAATCCACTTGTTCAATGTAAGTCCTGTTAATTCCAGGGAATTTTATTCCACTCTTCCCAAAACCAAAGTGAAAGGTGTGATGGCCTGAAGTGGCCAGAATGGTGTGGGGGGTCAGGGCTAACCAGACCTGCCCCCAACTGCAGAGTATTAATATTTTTTGCAGTTCACATATGAAGACAACTGGTCCTAGAACAGATTTCACTGAGGTAATGATTCCAGCAGCAAGGAAAGCCCCTCACACCTGATATCCAGGAGAAGCTCTGCAATATGAGCTGATCAAACAACATGAACTGCACACAGATCCTGAGTTAACACCACAGAATTTAAACTGGAAACAATTCTGTCTGGTCCCACGTGCCTGTGTGAAAGCTTTCCCTCAGCCACTGTGCCCTTTGTTCCTATCAGGTTCACACCTCATACCAACCTGCCTCAGAAAAAGAACATTTGAAAGATCCCAAACATGCTTTTTTATAAAACTTAGCACTGCCATAACGATGTTGACTGGTAGATAAGAGCAGCTACTTCACACTCTAATTCGTACTTCACATTTTCAATGTAAACCACTGCAAGGACACCTGCCTACATCCTTGGGTACCTCTCTACCCCTCTGTCCTTACAAACCTGAATTTACGAACATGTAAATAAGTCTTTTCACACTTTCTGAAAAACTTGGAAGCTAAACAGTGACAGAATTGCCCCAGCTGTGGGGGAGATGGGCTTTAATCCTCTCTGGTGCAGAAATGGAGCAGAACTCCCCAAACCCCACAGACACTGGGGGAAAGGAAATGTGCCTCGACAGGCAGCACTGCAGGCAGAAATCTCTGCTGAACCTAAACCCGAGCAGATTACAGGGGTCACATTGGGTGTATTATTCCAGTTGGTATTTTGAGAACTGAAAATCCGAGAAGAGCAAAGTACACCCACAAGAATCAATCACAGCCAGAAATCCAAGTATTTGAACTTAGAAACAGCTCTTTTTGTGTGTGTTCATAAATCAAGCAGGGAGAAGTAAAATCTTTGAAGATTTTCAGAGAAAATGTTATCATGAGTTTAAAAAAAACACAGAACAAATTTCGTGGCTAGAGCTGAACTTTCTGGACAAAGACTGTGAATGATGGGAGGAGCTTTTCAGTTTTTATTATTTTCATAGTAAATAGTCATTTCATAGAACACAGAAGGAGGGCACAGAAGATGAATTCAGAGCCCTGAGGAATGAAGAAGCATGGAATGGTTAGAAGGAGGATTCTCCTTAGCACAGACTGGGAAACAGCCATATCCTCCAGCCTGAGACCCACAGGGAGATGCTTATCCTTGAATTTCTGGTGAGGCACCTCCTGCTCTCCACCAAGAGCCTCATTCCCTGCTGATGGCAACAAAGCTAACAAGGAAATTGATTCCATATTTCAAAATATATTCCCTTTGCCCAGGCCTTCTCTCCAGCAAGAAAAGACAACATCCTGAGGTTTGCTCCAACACCTTGAGAGAAGTGATTAAATTCCCTATATTTTCGTGCTAATAGACTTTTTTGCTTCAAAAATGTCAATCTATTTAAAAGGTCACTTTTATTTTTAAAAATTCTTCATGACAGGTTTCAGAACACCTTTGACACTGGATTACATCATGTTTCCTCTGACACCTGAGTCACAAAATGCTCAGAGCAGGATTTCCAAGGCTTCCTTTGATTTTGTGTTCCCAGGAATTCTACTCCCACCATGAGTATAATCAATAATAATAGGATATTATTATAGGATATATATCTATTATATATATATATGAAAATATTAGGATATATATTATATATAGTATATATCTATTACATTAGGATAATAGGAATATATTATATGTTTATTATATATTATATTTTATATATTTTATTTTATATTTTATATTTTATATATTATTCCTGTGGCAATAATCAATAGGATTATTGCCACAGGATTCAACAGGAGAAAGGGCAGCAAACACTGAACACATTTGCACATTTGAAAGCCCAAACCTTAAAGTCAACATTTGCCAGTCAAGAAAATAGCAGTTTGGTTATCAATGAGTATGTCAAATTATGAACTTATTATTAATAAAGCAGGCTGGTAAATGAGCCCATAATAATAATAATGATAATAATAATAATGATAATGTAGCATGCTTCCGACAGCCTACGGCAGCTCACTGTGATGGCAGCTTAAAGTGCCAGTTAAGTGAATCAAGAATTAAAGCATTATCACTGAATATCTTTTTTCTGCTTGCCACATCAACATGTCTTGTTTGCCTGTGGTGCCTTTCTGCTTGGTAAAAACATCTTTTTGTTTGTGGTCAGCTTATCCTCTGCTCTGAGTCATAAAATCTCTTTCCAACTCTACACAACCTTTGCTGTCTTAGCTATCCAGCAAGACTGGCTCAGAAATTGTCAATTTACACATCTATTGTTCTTCTGTATTTTAGATTAATAGATGTGTAATTTGCACATCTATTATTCTTCTGTATCAAAACTTGCTTCCATCTCTGCTTCATTTTCAGATGCTACATTCAGAGATCTTTCTGCCAGGCACACACAGCTGTGAAACTTTCTTTTCAAACTTTCAGCAGGTCCTGGCAGCAGGATCAGCGCTCCTGCACTTTAAAGCCCAGCACTGTGTGTGCTGCTGCTAAAGTGGAAGATCCTTTCAGAGCAGTATTAAGGTTTAGGACTTATAACTGAAGTGCTCTAATCCTTCCCAGCAGAGGCCAATGGTGCATGTAAGAGTATTAAGCTTGAGATACATTAAATCCCAAACATTTCCAAGTTGCAAGCAGAAATAGATCACAATCAAAGGCTGCAATTCAAACGTGCTTAAGAGAATGAGCTCAAACCCTGATTTCAGGAGAGCTCTTCTCCACACGTCCTGAGTGCCAGATCTGGATGAAGATATTAAAAAGCAGTTTCGGTCCTTATCTTTAGCCCATCTGAAGATCAAAGAGAAATGCAAACAAAAGCATTCCAAGGCATTGAAGTGATACATTTGTAATGAGTTTCTCCTATTATTACACGCACTTGGGATTTTTTTTTGGGGGGGGTGTGGGGGAGACAGGGAAGGAAGGCAATTTTGGCAGCCTGTAAAGAAGCAAGGATGGAAACACATTTTAACACATTTTATTACTAATTTTCTTCCCTCTTCTCCTATTTTTCCTCAATAAAACCACTGAAGAGATCCATGAAATTACAGGAGATACAAATCCGTTATCCACAGTTTGCAGGTGTCGACATGCAAGACCCTTAATATGTAAATAAATTGGGCTGGGCTTCTTTTTATTTTTTCCTTTCCAAAGCAGCATTGGCCAGCAGATAAACAGCAACAATGCAGCCTGTGTGATGGCCCAAACAATTAATTCCTATAACCAGGAATCTTCTTGAAGCTTGTCTTCAAGTCTAAGTAATGGGGAGTGAGAGGGAAGGGGCTGCTCTTCGCTGTAGGTGAAAAAGGAACACGACTGAGAAGGAAATTGGTTTGAAAATCCTGATGAGGGATGAAGTAAGGAATGAATGAGTGAAAGAGAGCAGAAAGAGGGAGAAAGAAGCACAGAGATTCTCCAGAGGCTTATGAGAATCATGCCAGTGAAGAGGCTGTGCACAGAAACCATCTCCTTCTCAAAGTCGGCGTTTTGCCAAAAAAATAAAAAAAAGAGCATGATCCCTAGAAATGTTCCTGTCTGCTGGCTCCTGGAGATAAGGGAGTGATATTTCACAGTCTGACACTAATCATATTTGGGCATACTAAGTAAGGACAGTGCAGGGGCTTTCTTTGCGGCATGCATATTCCAAGTTCAAAGCAAAAACTCGTTACTGTGCCTAAAAAATCCTCTTAACTCAGAAGCACGAGGAAAAAAGGGGAGAGAAAAAAAGAAAGGGAGGGAGGTGCTTGGAGGGGGGAGGAGAAGGGTCCTTATCTCTGTATTGTTGTCCTTACCCAGCCCCATCAGTGATGTCTGCTGCAGTTTTCCATCATGGGGGGAAGATGCTCCCCTGTTTCCCCCCCCCATCCATGAAAATATGACAGGAGGCTTCCTGATGGAATATTTCACAGCTGTGATTTACACAGCCCAGTCTTCACTCCATCTGAAGGCAGAACAGCCACCATGGAGCCAGCTCCTGGGGTGAAATCTCTGGAATTCTCCCCACTGGAGACCCAGCCTGCCCTGTTTGCTCCTACAGCAGGAATTGCTCACCTCTGAGCAGAGGTCACTGTCTGCCTCTCTGCTCAGGGCTCCTCAGTCCAGTCTATTCCCCACCAAAAAACAGCAACACAAAATCCTTCACTGAAGCTGTGTTATGAGCTGGAGGCCTCAGCACAGATAAACACAGGTTGGGGTGGAGATGGGGGTGAAAACCTGTCCCTGTTTGGAGCAGCACCCTGCACATGCCATGGTCAACCAACCCTCAGCTTCTCCCAGTGCTGCTCCACTCCACCCCAGTGGCTCACAGGGTGTGAAGAGCACAAATGCAAAACATCTCCCGGGAGCAGAGCAGGCTGTATCCCACACAGCCCTCACCAAACCCATCATTTTGTGCTGCATCTCCACCAGAGCCCACCTGCAGGGCTCAGCAGTGGATGGGCTAGGACAGATTTAAGTCATAGTTTCAGCAAACAATGGATTAAAAGCATGAATCAGTTTGGAGAAGAGCCAAGGAAGGTCACTATATTGAATCTCAGCATTACCCAGAATGAATGTTTCAACTCCCCTTTTGCCAAATTGTATTTTTAGCTGGAGACTAATCTACTTTTAATGAAGAGGACAAAATAACCCTCATGTGAACTTTGATTTGTTCCACAATTGACAATTTCCACGTATTTAATTTTTTTTATTCCGCCTTGCCAGCCAAAATAAAACCCAAACTGCTGCTCACAGCTTGAGGTGGAGCTATCTCAAGCCAGAGGCTTGCCAGAAGCATTTCTCATCCCTCCCCAGCTCTTCTGAACACCTTAGACTAAGTCCTGCAGCCTGACCCAATTGTGAAATATGTCTGGTCAACTTGGAAACCTTCAAAGAACCTCTTTGTTCCACTGAGACTGAGCAGCTACAATTGACCATTTCAGGAGCAGCATCCTTGGTCTGGAGTTGTCAAACAGGGGATTATTAAAGACAAAAAACTGATTAGAATTGAAGCCAAGCAAAAACCCCACTGGTCCTTGGGGAGCTGTACAGGGAAACAGCAAGAGGTGGATTAATTTTTTAAATTAAATTACTATCTTGGAGACATCCACATGACACCACCCATTGCAGTGTCTGGAGAGAAGAACAGAGTTTATTTCCACATAAAATTCAGAGGTTTCACCTGAGCCACCAGCCCAGAGCTGGCTCTGCTCACCAGGGCAGGGATGTCCCTGAGCCTCCACCCTGCTCCCAAATGGAAACTGACTTGGACATGAGCAAAAACACATCAGGATTTAACAATTCCCTGGTCGCACCGAGGCTAATCCAGCAGCACCTCATCCTCCCTGGAGCCCTCCCTGCTCATTCCCATAAATCTGGGTGTGGAGGAAAGCACTCTGAAAGGCACAATGTGAATTTTTTTTCCCAATGGGAAGCACACCCCTCCCTGCAGGGTTATTAAATTGTGCCATGCCATTGACATGCTGATCCCCCTCATTCCAAACCAGCATTTCTTACAGCAGCTCCCCCCATTCCAAAGACTTCAGGAACTGGAAATGTTCAGGTTAGGAATGAGTATGATTTTGTGTTTGCTTCACACAGAAAAAGCCCTTTAGGCTCACCATGCTGAAATAAAATCACCTTCTGGAGTCCTATTCCTGTACAGAACACCTGCCCTCAGCTGACCAGCCCAAAGGGACAACAGGGAGCATTCCTAAACCCAGAGGGGAATTTCTTGTGACAGTGTTCACAGGGGTCTGAGGATGAGGGAAGAGATGAGGATCTGACTCCATGTTTCAAAAAGCTTGATTTATTATTTTATTATATATATTACATTAAAACTATACTCAAGGAACAGAAGAAAGGATTTCATCAGAAGGTTAGCTAAGAATAGAAAAAGAAAGAATGATAACAAAGGTTTGTGGCTTGGCTCTCTCTCTGAGCCAGCTGGGCTGTGATTGGCTATTAATTAGAAACATCCACATGAGACCAATCCCAGATGCACCTGTTGCATTCCACAGCAGCAGATAACCATTGTTTACATTTTGTTCCTGAGGCCTCTCAGCTTCTCAGGAGGAAAAATCCTAAGGAAAAGACTTTTCATAAATCATCTCTGTGACAATTTCTTACATGAGACACCACCAATTCTCCACGGCCACATCCCAGGGGGTTACCAGTGGCCCCTCAAAAAACACTTTCTGGTTAAATAACAGCATGAGGTTCACTTCCTAGCAAGGTAAACCTGGACAGAGCCATTCCTGAAGCCTGGAGCTCCATCAGCAGCTGGCCCTGGGCTGCTCCCTGTTCCTGTCCATGCAGCAAACACAGCAGTGAGTGTGCTGTGCCCCACAGGGAGCTGTGAGCACCTCCCCAGCTCCTCTATAATTCTGATCCCCAGCTAGAAAATCAGTTCTACTGGAAGCCAGCCTTCTATCCCCACAGAATACAAGGAATGGGATTAAGAGGGATTACGTGTTTCTTGCAAGCACGAATGGGGTTTGATAGCTCACACAGGCATTGCCTGAACATGTCCTGCACTTTGTTGGAGCAGTTTTTACCCCCCAGCTCTTGGAGTGTGAGGGTTTGTAGGGATAAGCCTTGTGCCATGCAATTAGGATTCCATTTCTGCTTATTGTTCATGCCATTTGGAATGGTCTTTTGCAAGTTTGCAGGTTGCTGACATTTCTCTGTGTCTTCAGGCAAGGCTGGATGTTTAGTAGTAAACATCTCAGGGGGGAGAAGAAAGCCTTAAATCTGTGTAGAATTAATAGAAACTTCCCTCCAATTGAAGCAGGGAAATTTTTAGAATTAGACTATCCATTACTATAACAGAGTTCCACACAAAAGCCATTCCCAGGGTCCAGATGCTCTCAAAAATGGGACACAGGCATTTTGTTCAGACTCTCTGGTCATTTTGGGTTGAGTGTTCATCTGTATTGCAACAGGATCCATGTGGTTAATAAACATAACCAGTTGTGCCAAATAAAATGCATGTATTTTATGGGATGTCAGAGGAGCAGGTCTTTCTCAGGAGCTTGTTCTAGTGAGTTTTATTTGAGCAGAAACTTCAGGAATCCACATCCAGCATCCCCTGACACACCTCCAAGGCACCTGCATGACTGCCTGCTGCACACCAGTGAAAAACTCCTGAAAGAACAGGCAAATACACAAACCTTGAGTGGAGCTGATCCCAAGACTGCTACTCAACTGGTCTTCATCTTAATCCAGAAGTTTCTGCATTAAAATCTTCTGATTCTGGATGCTGATCTTCATCTTAATCCAGAAAGGGTGGAAGAGGTTTTATAGCGACTTCTGTGAGCCAGAGAGAAATTGAGAAGAGGATCCACGTTTGATCAGAGGATCCATGTTTGATAATATCCATGTTTGATAATATCCATGTTTGATGAGAGGATCCATGTTTGATGAGAGGATCCATGTTTGATGAGAGGATCCATGTTGATTAGAGGATCCATGTTTGATGAGAATATCCGTGTTTGATGAGAGGATCCATGTTTGATAAGAGGATCCATGTTTGATCAGAGGATCCATGTTTGATAAGAATATCCATGTTTGATAAGAGGATCCATGTTTGATAAGAGGATCCATGTTTGATCAGAGGATCCATGTTTACCCCTGAAAGAATTTCCTACCAAGGTCACTGACATAGAAACCAAGAAAGAAAGAAGGATAAATAAGAGAAACCTGCAACTGCCTGTTCCAATGAGCACTTTGTTTGTCTTTCCTGACCAATGAGTAAAGTGTAAACTTATGAGTTTTGTAAGAATGTATAAAAAGCAGGCATGCTGGAATAAAAGCAGTTTGAAGCCTTCTGAAAATGGAGTGTGTTGCTTTGGATTGTGACTGTCTCAATTATGACAGAGAAATTTCACTGAACAAATGTCTCTGCTCTCCAGCCCGGGGATGCACCATTTTCCCACCTTAGTGCTGAAAACACCTCTGGACACACGAGCCCACAATGCATATTCTGGGATCCAAAAGGAGAAATGTTACCTTTAAAAGGGAAATCTGCAGTGGCAGAAGCAGCAGCCCTGGAAGCATCACCTCTTCAAACCCAGCAGAGTATCTGAGCACCAATCTCAAACATCCCACACCCCAGCGCAGTGAGGCATCCAATCCATCCTGGCCTCTTTTTCCTTTTTCCTTTTTCCCTTCCCTTCAGCAGCCAAATGCTGGAAAGGTACAATCCTTGCAATGGATGGATTGACACAATCAGAAGCAATTTAATTCATGATTAATCTGCAGCTAATGACTGCAGGTTCCCTCCAACTTTCAGACCCCTTCCAATTTTTCACTAGTAAATCACCCCAGTTTGCAGTTGGAGCTCTTCACAGTAGATTAGTTAACATTATGTTTTTATTAAAGCTGAAGTTAATATCCTTATTCTCTGAAGGAGACCACTGGGGTTGCTGGAATTATTTTTTCCCCTTCAGTTTTTTACTAAGAACCTTCTCTGCTGAGTTAAAAACAGAGCCTGCAGACCCCCAGCTGAAAGCTTTAGGGAGCCCCAAACAGTTACTTCTGAAATGATTATTTACATTGGAATATAAAAATTATTCTGTCGGATCAGAGCAGGGGTTTGTCTACCCAGTATCCTGCCTCTGGTGGTGGCCAGCTGCTCTAGAGAATAAATTTTAGGTCAAAGTTTTATTTTTAATACATAATATTTTTAATTTTTTAATACATAATATTTTTCACCAAAAACAAAAGGAAGCCTACTGCCTACAGAATTTGATTCCACAGCAACAACAAAAAAATAACAGAGCTCTCTGACATGAATGATTCTGTTAGTTGGACAGAAAGTTTTCCATTTACTATTATTATTATTTATTTATTTATTTATTTATTTATTTATTTATATGTTCCAGTTATCCAAAAGATAACTGCTTTTCAGTGAAAAGTCAGAATTTTCTGGGGAAAAAGATGTTATATGAAATGATGTTCATTATTTATCCGTATTTTCCATTAAAATAGCCCCCCCAAAAAAATAATGCAAATTTCTTTTCAAAATATCTTCAGCTCTCACCTAAAGAAATCCAAGTTATGGCACAAGTTCCTCCATGGAAGTTTGTCCTAAATCCCACAAGCCACCAAAGAATGATGTTTTCTGTGTGTTACTGATCTTTTCTAAACTGGCTCAAAGATGCCACAGGACCCAAATGGCCTAGGGGATACCTGACAGACAGACAGACAGACAGACAAGGAGGGGTTCACACCTTCTCCTGGACTCTGAATGTTCACTGATGCTTCTCCTTGTCCCTGGTAAGCATCTCCATGTTTTTGTCCTGGAAAGCTGCACAAGGAAAAGTGTCCAGGAACACTCAGAGTCCATCCAGGAGAAGCAGCAATTAAGCAACACACTTAGAAAAAGAAAAAGGATTCCCTTGGAGCAAAGGGAGCAGAGCCATTATCATCTGGAGAGATTTAGGAGACAGCTCTAAATCCCTCAGGAATCATATATTCAAGTTCATCTCTTCAATCAGAAGAGATGGAGATTGCCTTTAAATGAAACAATTAATGGTGAACTGTCAAAAAGGCAGGAGATGAGGCTTGAAGAGAAAGTCTGGTTTCTCTGGGCTCTCTGTGAGGGGCAGAGAAGCTGCCACAGCACAGCAGAATATTTGTGAGCGTGCTTCCTGCAGAATCACAGGTGTGCAGGGACCAGGGTTTGCCAAAAAGTGGTGGAAAATCTCTCACTGAGACGGGCTCTGCAAGAGAAAATATATTTTTTAACTCGTAAGTTCATTTTTACAGAACTTCTTTCAGTTTAATGAAAACACCTGGGGGGAATGGATGAGCTCTACAAATTCTTAAATGTTGTGGGGTGTTTTTCCTCTGGTGTTGACTCTGTGAGATGCTGGAACCTGAAATGTATTTGAAGGCTGGGGAGGGGCTGGGAACACAAACCCTGTGAGGAACCCCTGGGGGAGCTGGGGGTGCTCAGCCTGGAGAAAAGGAGACTCAGGGGTGCCCCCATCACTCTCTGCAGCTCCTGAAAGGGGCCTGTGCTCAGCTGGGGCTGGGCTCTTTCTGCAGCAGCACTGACACAACCAGAGCACACAGCCTCAAGCTGCACCAAGAGAAATACAGGTTGAATATCAGGAAAAAGTGTTTTACAGAAAGGGTGATAAAGTTCTGGAATGGCTGCCCGGGGAGGTGGTGGAGTCCCCATCCCTGGGTGTGTTTAACAAAGCCTGGATGTGGCTCTGGGTGCCAGGGTTCAGTTGAGGGGTTGGGGCTGGGTTGGACTCGATGGTCTTGAAGGTCTCTCAAAACCCAGTGATTCTGTGAATTCTGTGATTCTGTGAATTCTGCGTTCACCAGCTAAAATTACAGAAATTGCAGTTTCACAGAATTGACACACAAAAAAGTGTACGGTGACAGGCTCAGGTCTCAGATTCCTTCCCACCTCCACAATCCCAGCCAGAACCCAGAGCATCCAAAATCCCAGAGCAGCTGTGGCTGCCCCTGCATCCCTGGAAGTGTCCAAGGCCAGGTTGGATGGGGGTTGGAAGAACCTGAGATAGTGGAAGGGGTGGCACAAGATGAGCTTTGAGATCACTCCCAACACAACACAACCCAACCCATCCCTGATTCTGTGGCTCTGCTTTGTGGGATTTTCTGGGGTCCCCCGTGGCAGGAAGGAAATGACGAATCTGACTCCATGTTCATAGAAGGCTAATTAATTATTTTATGGCATTATATTATCTTAAAGAGTGCTACACAAAAGCTATGCTAAAAAATAGAGACAGGATACTTACATAAGGCTTAACAAGATACTAATTAAAAACTCGTGACTCGCCAGAGTCCCAGCACAGCTGGACCATGATTGGTCATTAAATCAAAACAATTCACACGTTGGATAAACAATCTCCAAACCACATTCCAAAGCAGCAAAACACAGGAGAAGCAAATGAGATAAGAATTGTTTTCATTTTTCTCCGAGGCTTCTCAGCTTCCCAGGAGAAGAATCCTGGGCAAGGGGATTTTTCAGGAGATGTGACAGTGACACTGCTTTGCAGACCAGGCTGGCCACAGCCCCTGGACCTGCTCTCCCCACCTGCAGCCACAACCCCAGAGCTGCCTCACAGCCCCAGCATGCAGGAGGAGCACCAGGAATTGGGGATTTGTGCTGTTGTGTTTCCACCTCTGAGCCCGCAGAGGATGTGACCCACAGCACTCACCAGAGCCCAGGATCTGCCTCTCTCCCACTTGACTCTTGCACTGTGGTTTTTAATTAACCTTGGAACAGCAAAGGGGCTTCTTTTCTTCCTTTTTGCCAAACACAGCCATATTTTACAGGGATGGTGACAAGCTAATTAACTTAATTCTTATGACACCTCTCCAAGATGAGGCTAGGGTTGGCTAGCTCTGCAATGCAGTGTTGGCTAATTAAAAAATAATTACTACTTCACCAAGGACAAGAACAAGAAGTTAATTAAAAGAATGAGGTGTAGCCTTAATGAAACTCATCAGATTGTATTCATTCAGATATTCCACAGCCAAATCCCTCCCATTAGAACATAAATCCATGCTGCCTCCTTCTTCACAAGTGTTTGCAAAGGGGCTCCTCTGTCCCCCTCCTCCCTGGCAGAAGGAATCTGAATTATTTCAGGAGTACAGGAGTAAACTCAGCCTGGGATTACACATACCCTGGAGGGCTGAGGGACAAGGTGTGGATCTCCAAATAGTATCTGGGGTTATTTACACTACCCCAAAAAACATGTGCTGCACAGGGACTGGACCATTCATTACCAAAAATCCTGTGGGTGATATGAGAGCCCTCCACTGCTGCAGCCAGGCCTTCGGACATCACCTCCAAACACTGGGAGAATGAGGCAGAATGGATCTCCTGGGGGAAAATGAGCTTTTACCGGGGTAAAACTGAGCCATGGTCCAGATTCAGAGCTCATGGCCCATCACTGGTGGAGGAACCAAGCAGCATCACCTGGGGTGGAACCTGCTCAGGAACACTTTGCTGCTCCACATGGACTTGAGCCCTTCACAGGGCAGCACCTTCAGCACCATCCCTGTGCCTTGCTCAAACACTGGGGCACTGTCGGAGCTCAGTTCATCCCTCTGGGTGTCCAGAGTTACTGAGGACCCTGCCAGGGGGCTCAGAGACCCTGGCACACAGCCCAGAACACCTGGGGATTTGATTTTGACCCTTGGAGCAAATTACCAGCTTTGTATGAGGACCTGAAAGTCACACATGTTTGAATGGTGTAATAACAAAGTGACAACAGGGTGAAAATGTAGATTTTAGGATTTTTGGTAGGGGGGTTATGGGGACAAGATGGAGGAACTTGGGCATGTCCAGCCTTACCTCTTCTTCTTCTTGTTTTCCATTTTCTGCAGTGATGCTGGCACTTTGGGATTGGTTTAGAGTAGAAGTGCACTGTCTGACACAGGTGATGGTATTGGGAATGAAGTGTAAATATGTTATATGTAGTTTGTAGTGTAAAAGGACAACACAAAGAGTGCCTGTGGCTGCCCTGCTGAGGAGACCTCGGCTGGACAGAAATAAAATTTTATAGATGAGAATTAATAAACAACCTCAAGACCGAAAAGTGAAGTCCAGACTCGTTCTTCCGTTGCGCGGGCCAAATCAGAGACACCCTGCACATCTCGGGGCAGCAATAACAACCAACAACCTGAGAGGCCACGAGGGCAAATCTTCAGTGGGCCCAACGAATCAGGGAAGCAGAAACAACCTGCTCAGACACAAAAAAGAGGCCACACAAGCTGAAAACACCAAATTGCTGCTAATAAACCAGTTACAGCAAGCTAGTCCAGACACACTGCAAAGATCAGCTCCTCCAGGAAAGGACACCCACCACACTTCACAGATCAGCTCAGAACCTAAAGAAACAGGGGATGAATTTTGCTCCATGGCAGGATCACAGACCTTGAAGGCGTCAGCTCCACCTTCACTGCCTGGCAGAGAGCAAAGGTGGCAACCCTCAGAAGTGAGCTCAGGTGTGATGGTGTTCACAGGGGTTTTATGTTGAAGGAAAAGATGAGGATTTGACTCCATGTTTCAGAAGGCTTGATTGATTATTTTATGATATATATTACATTAAAACTATACTAAAAGAATAGAAGAAAAGGTTCTCATCAGAAGGCTGGCTAAGAATAGAAAAGAATGAATAACAAAGGCAGCTGTCCTAGACTCTCTGTCTGAGCCAGCTGGGCTGTGATTGGCCACTAATTACAAACAACCACATGAGACCAATCACAGATTCACCTGTTGCATTCCACAGCAGCAGATAACCATTGTTTACATTTTGTCTTTGAAGCCCCTCAGCTTCTCAGGGAGAAAAAGTCTTAAAGAAAAGATTTTTCATGAAAAAATGTCTGCGACACTCAGGAGAGAGCAGGGAGCTCATTTCCAGAGACAGAGAAAGAAGGGAAGTCAGTATGATAAAGCAAGTTTTACAACACTCTCCTTACATTATCCAGTGTGTATACATGAAGAAACAAAACTCACATCACTAGTTAATAAATTTCTTTGCCTGGGATTCTTGTCAGCCTTTTTTTTGGCTGCCAAGGCTGGCAGCTCATGGAAAAATGAACTCCTCTTCCATCAAGCTGCTCTGATTGTGTTATCTTGGAGTTTTACTGGGGCTGGGAAGAAGCTGATATTACACTCAGGCGTCCTGTACTGCGCCTGGGCAGCACAGACCTCAAAGACCTGGAAAAATGTTTTGCCCAATGCATAAAAAAAGTGTCCGGGACACCAGAACACTTCCCCCTTGACAGTGGACATGCTAGATGAGGGAAAATTCAGCATTTCATATTACCTGGTCTGAAACTAACACCAAAAGATAGAAATCAGCAAGAAGCTTGTGTCAGTTGTGGAAGTTTAGCAGAGAATTCTCTCAGTGCTTGGGACTGGCATTTCAGCAGGAGGCACCTCCCTCTATTTTTGATGCTTGGATCAAAGGGCTCCTGAAACTGCAGCTGTCAAAGAAGGTTTCGTAAAATATTTTTAAATCCCTGCTCAGTGTCCTTCCCCAGACTGGGGCAGGGTAATGCTGCTCAGAAAGATTGCTGCACTCGTGACTTGGATTGGTTTTTGCAGTGATTAATTCTCAACAGGCCAATTAGAGGCAGCCTTCATTTCCTGGCACATAAAGGTTATTCTTCTAAGTAGGCTGGACTGCAGCTTGGTGAAGCTGGAATTGTCACCTTGCAGGGCCATCAAGGCTTTAAATGGCACCTCTCAGTCACAGAATTAGAAATTTAAAATGGCAAGAAGAAAACCAGCGGCGCTCTTGCCAAGGGAACCTTTCCCACCCTGTGTTTCAGTGGTGTTTAACCTCTCCTGAAATGCCTCCACTGGATTTGTATGACCTTCTAAATCAAATATGAAATCCTGAAGGCTGTTCAGGCTTTCTTTCCTCTAAATTTTCCATTCTTTATTGCCCCATAGCAATTTTTGCTTACCAGTCAGCAGCTTGAATGAATGCTGTCTTTTTACATCCTTCCAGCTTTCTTTTTTTTTGACCACCAGCATCCACAGTCCTTGCTGTGACATGTTCTGCCACTGTTCATGTTGAACAAGTGTCCCAAAACACAACAATGCACCTCATATTTAATTATTGTAACTCACTGGAACACTTGTGTGAAGTGCTTTGAAGTCATGTGGTTAAAATTCTCAGTGAATGGTTAAAATTTATGTGAATATTCTTGTGAAAATCAAGTGCTGTGACCTTGAAGGTGGTTCTGAGAAGGGGAAAGACAGAAAAAAGAAGGATTTTCTCCATGATCCAACTGGGTTTTGCCTCAGAGTATCAGATGTTTTTAACTGTTCTGGGCAAAGAGAGAGAAATTCTGAAGGAACAAAGTGCAACAATCCCATCACAGGCACCTCATTGTCCTTAAGCTTCAGAAAATGAGAAGGCTCCGAGCCGAGATTCTTTAAAAAAATTGTCAGGAAGTTAGGCATTTAAATTTTCTTCTGCAACCCACAGTAACATCAGTACTCTCCTACCAATTTAAATGAAAATATGGTTGTAACTAATTAAAGGTGGATTATACATTTTGCTTGACAGAAAGACTTAGCTTTGTGCAAAACTGTAGATTTGCCAGTTAGGTGGTGTTGCCAAATATCATGTCCTTGTCCAGAGTTTTCAGTATTTTTCCATCAGGAAAGTTGTTTTCCCAGAGCATGTTCTTCCTCCTCCCACTATATTTTTGCTCCTTGTTTATATATATATATACAATTAAATAAATGTACACAGTTTATTTATGTGCATGGTTTTTGGCTTTGTACAGTCTTACAGAAAATAAAGACAGAACACTAGAAATTAGCCGAGATTTTCTTCTTTCTCCTCTCTCTCGCTCTCGGTTTTTTTTTCCTTTTCTAGCATGCCTTTGCACTTTTCACGTTTCCTCTCTCTCATTCTTCCTCCTCCCTCGTGATCTTCCCAAATCCCCTAATTCAGAGTAAACCCAGTTCAATGGAGCCCTCTCTTGGCCTCGTGTGGGAACTTAGCTCTGCAAAACTCAGACTTTTTTATGAATGAATTCAAGATCAGTTGCAAAATTTGAATCTCCTGGGGAGCACAGCTCCTGTTGGAGTTGCTAATGTGGCTGCTGTTACTGTGGTTGTTATTTAAACAGCTCTTTGTTGATTTTGGTTTTTGTGTGTGTGTCTGCAAGCTGGAGCCTGGGTGCACAGACGTGCACATAGATCAGCTCAAGTCCAAGAAACAGATGACTGCAAAGCTCTGAATTTCCTCTTCAAAAGACAACCAGATTTAAATATCTATCCTAACCATCTTTTACTGCAAGTGGAGAAAAGGGTGGTGTGAGGCCAAACAGGTCAGCAAAACTGAGAAGACAGCTGAAAAATAAAGATAAGAATAGTCATATCCCTGCCTTCACCTTTAGCTCAAAACTTTGAGTAATTTGAGGCTGATGTTACCATTTTGTTGCTATAAAATGAGAGGGAAATCACCTGTCTCTGCTTCTACCAAGCATTTGTGAGATAGAGCCAACAGCATCTGGGTTTTGGGATGTCCAAGGAAAATCTGCCCTGAAGCATCCCTGCCAGGGCAAGGCAAACTCCAGCTTTGCCTTTCTGTTGCCTTTGGTGTGAAGTTAAAAACTGTTCAAGCCCACGAATTACAGATCCCAAGAGAAGTCACAGCTTCAGCTGAGGAATAAAAAGCTCAAGTGCAGACTTCAGTGCAGCTCAAGAAATGAATGTTTTGTTGCACTTCAAACAGGATGATGGTGACATGAGAAGTGAGCCAAACCTCCCTGGGAAAGCCCAGTGGTGATTATGTGAGGGTGGGAAGGTTGCACATCTCAGTCTGCTTCAGTTCTGGGTGGGAAAATTCCCAATTAAACCCAAACCACAGTACCTGTAATCATCAGGGGAGGAAAAAAACAGCCAAGAATGCAAGGAGAGGAAATTGATTCTTGTTGCAATCGAGTGTCATTCTTTCTCAGCTTTCCTGCTCAAATATGAGTTACAATTTTTAATTCAAGCTCATAGCAGCTTGTAAAATCCCTCAGCTGATGTGGCTCTGATGGCTGGGTTTGTGCTGTCCCGTTTGGATTGATGAAAAGAAGGAAAAGAAAGAAGGAAAAGAAAGAATCAAACCTTTCACCCTAAAAAAAGGAGCAGCAAAGCAATTCCACATCAGAACACCAGCTGTGAGAGGAAGAGATTTCTGTCCCGTTTTACTCCCTGGCAGCACCAAGGGAAAGCTGCTGCCCTTTGGGCAAGGCTGTTGTGTCTCTGCTCTCCCTTGGAGCAGGGGGCAGGGGTGGCTCTGCTCCCAGCAGCACAAATCCTCTGCAGAGCCCATCTGTGCACATGGAGCAGCTTTCCACTCTCTGCTGCCTGGCCATCGGGGTTTCATCCTGGAAAGGGTGCACAAACACCTGTACCATACACTCCTTGCTAATCCTCATCAACCAGTGGTTCCTTCATGCTCTGAAGAGCAAGGGTTCGTGGCATTAATAACTTTTATCATCCACCCAGATGTGAAAACTGCTGAAGCACGACTCAGCCTCCCATTAGCTCCCAGGCAGGGTCAGGATACACAGAGCTTTAAGGGGTTAATCCCAAGGTAAATGCAAGGGCTTCAGATGAGGGAATCAACCAAAATCATATTAGAAATAAAAATAATAATCCTCAAAAAGCTGTTGCCAAAGAAGCAAAACCTCTGCATCCAATTTGTATCCTGTTCAGAAAAGGGATGTTACAGAGCTGTGTCCCCAGATTGCACCATCTCAAGAATGTGGCTTTCATTATGTCCTCAAAGAGCTCCTGTGTGACCCAGCCCATGCCAGAGCAGAGGCTGGGGCAGCACAGACTGAGCTCCTCCACTGGAGAGGCTCCTCAGGGTCAGCAGGAGGGTCCTGCAGCCCCCAGACTGTTCCTGCTGGGCTTTGGCTTCCATGAGCAACAGGACCCTGCCCAAACCCTCTCCCCCTCATCAGCAGGACCACACACAATCCAGAGGGTCAGGTGGGTATTCCCTGTGTAAGAGCCAAAATGAGGGATGTGGGACTCCAGGGGCTCTCCAAAATGCAGTTTATGGTACCCAAGGTGTCACAGCACTCCAGGGTCGTGGGTGACAGAGCTGTGCCTACAGCTGTCAGCTCCAGCTGCAGGCAGCCCTGGAGACTCTTTGGTTTAGGTTACAATGCATTATAGACTTTTCTTTGATGAGCATCTTAATACAGTAGAACCAATCTATACCTTAACTTTTACCTATAGCTTATCATAACTACTATAATTACCATATTCATGTCACTGTTCTCCAGTCACTAAAAGTTAGTACATTACAGTTTAAGCTGGAAGTTGTTTTTCAGTTTTCTTGCAGTGGAAAATTCTGAGACCTTTTTTTCTACTTGCAACATTTGCTGCCTTGTTTGCCTGTGCTCTCTTTCTGCTTGGTAAAAACATCTTCTTGTTTGGGGTGGGTTTATCCTTTGCTCTAAGCCATAAAACCCCCTTCTAACTAACACACCCTTTGCCTCCTTGGTTATCCAGCAAGACTGGCTCAGCAATTCTTTTCTTCTATATCAAAACTTGCTTCCATCTCTATTCCTTCATCAGATTCTACATTCAAAACTCTTTCTGCCAAGCACACATATCTGTGAGACTTTCTTGTCAAACTTTCATCCTTCCCAACACCCTGCAAGGAATTCTCCCATTGTCACAGGGCATGGGAATGGGAAGGAGCCCACCTCACACGGGTGGGGCAATCCTTGCCCTGTTTCCAGGGAAAACCCCGTGAGCTGCAGACACATCACTGCTCTCCCAGTCACTGCCCAAAGGCAGGAAACAATTCTGGGGAAAAGAAAATATTGTGGGTTTTATAATAGTTAAGCAGAGGAATAAAAGATTGAGATTGAAGTTTCAGTAGAAATAGTAGTAGACTGATATTGAAGCAGTAGATTGATATTGAAGCTCCTAGAAAAAGGACCCAGCTTCGTTGCCTTAGCTCGGGTGTTGATTGTTCCTTCCAAGAAAACAAGGTAGGACCAAAAGCAGCCAAAAACGAAATCCAAATTGCCCTCAAAACTGTTTTCCTGTCAATATATTGTAAGCTGCGCAAGTCTGTTTTTCCCCAGAAGTTCTTTTTCAAATTTACATTAAAAATAGCAAAAATATTTAGAGGATTAAAGCTTGATTTACAGGTTACATGGCAGGTGATGAGTAATTTCAGTATTGCTTGGATGGTTCAGGTACAACTTGATTTTTTTTTTAATAGGCATTACAAATGAAAATACCTTTATAAGCAGTGATTTCCATTCAAATAAAAAGCCATTCATCAAGAGCCTGAAAGGTTATTTGGTTTATTGCCCTGTACATACTTCAAAACACTAATTGGGTATTACAGATGAGGGCAAGATTCAAAACTGAACAGAGGCAGAAGCTGGGGTTATACAAACTTGGAGAGAGCCTGCACTTCCCAGGACATCAGGAAAACACCACAAAAATCTGGAAATGTCATGCAAGGGGACCCACTTGGCATTCTTGCACAGCAAGGAACATGAAAGGACACACTTGGATTTATGCACAGATGCCGTGACCTGGAGGCACAGCCACACCTCAGGATATCATCCCCAATTATCCTCACAGCCCCCTTCTCCCCAGTGTGTTTTGGATCCTCCAACCCTCTCTGGCTCTCCCTGACTTTACATCTCCCTGGTTCCTGCTGCTCCTCCACCAGCTTTCCAAATCCCTTCTCCCCACCCCTTCCTCCAGGCTCCCCGCACCCCAAATATTTCCTTGCAGGCTCCCACTAAATACCAAGTCTTTTCTAAAGTGAAGGTTCTAAGCAATCAGAGGAGCAAATTTAGAAGCAGTCACATCCTTCAGTTGTCATTTATGTCCCTCCCCAGCTGCTCCTGCAAGCAGCCCTTGTTGGTTGTGTTTTATTTTGGCGGCGCTCATTTAGCAGCCGCATTCAGCATCTCTCCACAAAATTGCACTCATTTAATTTCCCACGTGAATCTGTTGACTGTTTGCAGGAGTTCAAAACAGCAGCACTTCTGTGTAGTTCATGAGCACTTCAGAACATCTGTTGGGCACTGTTGGGGAGGCTGCATCTGAACCACAGGCCCTTAAGTTTTCTGGAGAGTTCAGCTCATACAAAGAACTCACTTTTTGTTGAAATCTGCCCTAAAGAGAGAGACTGGAGAAAAAGAACAGGATTCACTATTGCCAAAATGCCTGACATGTTAGCTGCCAGCCAAAGTTAATCCAGAATCAAGCAGAGCTCATCATATCCCTGACACAATCCCCTGATGGGTTCCCTCTGCTTGGGCCACCAGACAGCCCCAGCTCCTCACACACAACTGCCTCCAGATCCAGCTGGGGCTTCCAAGCCCCACAGAAATATTTGCATAATCCTGGGTTTATTATTTTAGCTCAGGCTGCACAGACTGTACAGTCAGCACTACACATCCCATTTTCAAACCCTAGTCAGCAGCACCTGAAGCTGGCCCTTCATCAAAACACAAGCCAAGCCCAGGTCTCACTTCTGCACTGCCTTTCCCAGCAGACAGCCAATACTCCCCTTCAAAAGCCTTTTAATCGCTCTGCAATTCTAAGCTTAACCCAAGGTTTCTTCACTTAAAAAATTAAATTATTGCAAAACTCGACTGAACAAGGATGTGCCTACCCCAAAATTGTTGAGGCGCCCAGCCTGAGCAAGCCTGGCAGTGCTGTCACAGAAAATCCTCTGTTAAAATATACATTCAGGATATATGTATACATACATACATGTATACTTAGAGAAAATATATTTTATTAATTTGTCTGAACAGTTATTATCTTCAGGCCAACAAGCAGAGTTTTCTAAGGACAGATCAGGTGGTCCTTTTATACTGTAACTGAAAAGAATAAATTCAGTACCTTATTTCCATGACTGCTTTTGAAATAAACATTTAATTCTTGAAATAGGGACAAATACCTGCATATATGCTGTCTAGAGAGGGACAAATAGAGGTCAGTGCCTGCTAAATGACAATTATGTCCCATGGAAGCAAAAGGGATCATAAAGGAGAGCTGCTCTAATAATATTTTTCTTATTTATATATATATATATATGTAATATTTTAATAAATAATATATATTACATACTATATGATATATAATATATAATGTACATTATATAATATATAATGTATAATGCATTGTATGCTATATAACATATAGCATATATTATATATATGATGTGTGATATGTGATTCATATATAATATATAATATATAATATATTAATTATATATTATATATTGCAGACACAGAAGGGAATGGTGTCTCTACTCAAAGGAAAGGGAGGAGTAAAGGATAATTCATTTAGCCTCAATCCACCCAAGGCATTTACAGACATGCCATTTGACAAGCTCCAAGCCAGAGCTCTTAATGCCAGAGCTGACTGACTAGAAAATTCCTCCAGTTCTGATGGAGGAGTTTTGGCCCATCCAAACACCCCAAAGGGGCAGAGATCTGCAGTGAGCAGCCCTGTCTGAAAGGTGCTGAAGGAGGCATCAAAGCCCAGGCACACCACAGCACTAATTGCTAGTGAAAATCTAACTTCAGTGCCTGCAAACACTTAAGCACATGAAAAATCCAGTGGTTGGCCTTGCCTGGCTGTGCTGGGAAACTGCTGCATATGCTGGGGGTGAGGGAGTCCTATTAACAATGATAATACTGAGATCTCACACAGCCTGGGGCTGGGTAATTATAGGGGAAGGTGAGTCAGGAGGAAATAACAACCTCCCTCTCTCATAAAGAGCAAATTTCAGCCTGGCAAATACTGTAAGGCAGCTGAAGTAAACAAGTCCTGAAAGAATTCTGTCTATCAGAAAAAAAAATGTAGGCATTGTGGGCAGCTATGAAAAAAAAAAAAAATCACTGCCCAGTGGTCAAAATAAGCAAACTGAAGGTAAATGCTGGGAAATCCAAGTGAGAGCAGCACTAGAACACAAGGTGCACTCTGTGTACACCCTGCCCTGGAGTGCCCTGTCTGCACTGTTTCAGCCAGGATAGGAAGGGAACAGGCAGATTCACACTCAACTCCCTGCCAAGAGCATGAATGATTTTAATTCTGGTTAATAATTCTGGAGATAATCACATGGAGTGATCACAAAAATCATGAGCTTTTCACTGAAATTCGTACAGTTATGAAACAGCTGAAAAGCAGCACACAGAATAATGCATAGCAAAGGTGAATTCCATTTCCTCAGTGCACAAAAATGAATCTTTCAGATGAACTGAGCCATGACATCTACAAGAAACCAAACTCACTGCTCACCCCCGCAGCACAACCAGGGCTGGACTAGGGATTAAAAAATAAAATACCAGGGAAATGCCTTTTAAAACCTCTTCTGAGCAGGGCAGTTGGACCCAGACACCAAAAGGGCATTTCCCACCCTGCAAAACTTTCATGAGAAAGAACTGTTGTGTGAACACTTTCACTGCACCAATTAATTAGAGACAAGTTCCCAACTGCCTTGAAACTATCAAGTATGTCCCAAATTATAGAAAGCAGTTGTTGTGTGAGAAACATTCCCCTCAAAATCTATTGTATTTTTGGGGTGCCCCGTGGCAGGAAGGAATGATGACTCTGACTCCATGTTCTCAGAAGGCTCATTTATTATTTTATGATACTACATTATATTAAAGAATACTAAACTAAACTATACTAAAGAATACAGAAAGGATACTTACATGAGGCTAAAAAGATAATAATGAAAACTACTGACTCTTTCCAGAGTCAAGAAACAAGAAAACTGAAAAAAAAATAAATTCAGTACTTTATTTCCATGACTACTTTTGAAATATGTATTTAATTCTTGAAATAGGGATAAATACCTGCAGATATGTTGTCTAGAGAGGGACAAAAATAGGTCAGCACACCACAGTGCCTGCTAAATAACAATTATGTCCCATAGAAGCAAACAGGATCATAAAGGAGAGCTGCTGTAATAATATATTTACTTATTTTATATATATATGTATGTATATATTTATATTTTATATATATGTATTGGCCAAAGAGTGAAAAGAACTCCCAGCAGAACCCAATGAAACAATCACCTGTGGGTAAACAATCTCCAAACACATTCCAAAGGAGCAAAACACAGGGGAAGCAAATCAGATAATTATTGTTTTCCTTTTTCTCTGGGGCTTCTCAGCTTCCCAGGAGAAAAATCCTGGGGGAAGGGGTTTTTCAGAAAATGTGAATGTGACAAAAAACTTAAAGCCCTCCCAGTCAGATGAAATTATCTGGAGGTGAGTGGGTCTCTCCATAGCCAAGACCTTTGCAGGATTCTGTGACAGCAGTGCCACCCTCATGGGCAGAAAATGTCACTGGGATCCCTCCTGCCTCAGTTGAGACACTTCTGTTTAGACAACATTAAGGTTTTATCTAACCAAATCAATAACAAGCTTTAATATATCTTAGAATGGGGTGAATTACTTCCTGGACTCTCCTGTTTGTCTCTCCATGGAAAAGGAGCCTGCAGGAGCAGGCAGCAATTCCCACATCAGATCAGATCAGGAGTATTGAAGTCCCTCCTACATGCTGAATGCTACCAAAATTAAGTGTTCTCTGCAAACATTCCTGCACTAACAACTCCTTTTGGTCCTTTCTCTGGCTCTGGCCACCACCAGCAGCAAAGCATCAGACCCTGTGGAAATCAGATTTGACTAAACATGGGAATTCTTGTGTACCAATAAGTTATCCTTTGATTTGTGGCATATTTCAGATTAAAGTTCCAAAGAGCTACAAGAGGAGAGGCAATTCCCCATTTCAGTCCTGAGGGCTGCACTGATTTATTATTTCTGGCACCACATAGTGCATTGTTTGGTTGAGATTGGCTGTTAAAATCCATACTTATGAAATGTAATATTCCTCTGGAAATGTCCCATTCTGGTTCTTTTTTAGATGGCATTTTTATTGTGGGGGAGGGACAGGAATGAGCCTAATAATGATGTTCTAAATCATTTCAGCTGGTAAAGTCAGGTAGACTAATATTTTATTTCCATTTGGCCTCTTATTTCTTTAACCAAAACTGAGATGAGACCCTTGTGAGAATTCTGGCAGAATAATTAAGGATATGGCTGTGTATCTTCCTAATAAAATAAAGGCCAAAATGCCAAAGGATTGGAGGATGGCTCCCTCCTTGCTGTCTTCTCACACTGGCATTGCTCAACAGCAAAATAATGGAGAATATGAGCTCCAGTAATCAAAGTGAGCCAGACAGGGGCTCACAACCACGGGCCTCTCCAGTGGACAGATCATCCAGAGCCCTCCACTGGCTCAGGAGAGACCTGGCAGGTGGCACAGGGCAGTAAAAAGTAACTGCAGAAGTTGACAGAATCATGTAAAAGAAGAGTTTTCCCAAGCTCTGTGCCATACCTCAGTCCTGACTGACCACCTGTAAATCACACTCATTATTAAGTCATTAATTACTCCTTTATTTTATTCACAGAGGCCAGACCTGCAGCTCATGCTAATCAGGGGCACCTTGCTAGAGGTAACAAACTGATCTTGTGAGATCCAGGCCCCCCAGCTGCCAACAGCAACCGCTGCCTGGGAAATCAAGGCAGGACTTTGCAGTGTGGGTAAAATGCAATTTTTAGGAATGGGCCTCCTTTCTCCTTGGGAGGATTTACCCTTTGTTTCCACAGAGAAACCAGAGGCCTCCTCCCTCTTGTTGTGATGGAGCAATCCCAGGGGGAAAGGAACTAAGGACAAAACCTGGAATTGTTCCAGGCCAGGTTGGACAAGGCTTGGAGCAGCCTGGGATAGTGGCAGGTGCCCATGGCAGGGGGTGGGAATGAGATCAGCTTTAAGATCCCTTCAACCCAACCCATTCTGTGACTCCAGGACAAGCAGAGAGCAGCCACAGCACCCTTTTCCTCATCCATTCCTCTACCAGAGCATCTGCAGGGAGCAGAGATTTGCATCTCCTGCAAACAGCTCTGAGAACAGACCCTGCCCTGGGCTGTGGGAGTTCAGGAGCCCTGGCAGTGCCACCAAGCCCCATTTGTGAAAATATAATGTAATATAATGTAATAGCATTCACATCCTCTGAAAAAATCCCTTCACCCAGGATTTTTCTCCTGGGAATCTGAAAAGCCTCAGAGAAAAAGGAAAACAATTCTTATCTCATTTGCTTCTCCTGTGTTGTGCTCATGGGGAATGTGTTTGGAGATTGTTTATCCACAGGTGATTGTTTCACTGGATTCTGGCGTGAGTTGTTTTCACTCTTTGGCCAATCAGGGCCAAGCTGTGTCAGGACTCTGGAAAGAGTCACGAGTTTTCATTATTGTCTTTTTAGTCTTCTGTAAGTATCCTTTTTGTATTCTTTAGTATAGTTTAGTACAGGATTCTTTAATATAATGTATTATCATAAAGTAATAAATTAGCCTTCTGAGAACATGGAGTCAGATTATCATTTCTGCCTTTCCTGGGAATAATATAATATAATATAATTAATATATAATATAAATACCCAGAGCCTGGACTGGCAGCTGTGCCATGCCAGGACAGCCCCTCAGCCCTGGCAGCCATCAGCACCATGGTGCTGGCAAAGCACTGACTCTGCTGTGTTTCAAACTAAATATTTGCTTCAGGCTCATAGCACCATTAATGCAGAGTCCAGTTAAAAATCACAGCTCCACCAAAATAAACTTTGCTTCTGATTTTCGCGGAGGCTGGGAATGCGTCTTTTCCTTGTCACTCTCACACGATTCTCTGGGCGTAAATACTTAATGGAAATGTTCCTGGAAACACATTATCATTAAAAAAGTTTTTTTAAAAGTGTGATCCCAGCAACATTTGCATGAGACAATAGTCTGTAGCTTTGCATCATCCAAATCCAGATGTTTCTGGTGAGAAAGAAATAGATGACCTGAGAATTAAACCCAGGCCCCTTGGCTCCCCTCCAGATGCTCTACCAGCTGCTCACACCAAATCCCCTCTGGTCAATTACTTTACTTGATGCTTCTAATCAACAATATTATATATGTGATGCTATAAACTTTTGTATTTAATATTAGCTCATAACTCAGCATCCAAAACCAGATGGTTTTGGTGAGAAAGAAATTGATGACTTATCAGAGGAGTGAAGCCAGGCCCCCTGGCTCCCTTCCAGGCAGTCTACCAGCTGAGCTGCAAAGCAAAGCAGTCACCTCCTGCTCCCCCCAGCCCTCTGCCTCTCATGAAAGGAAAAGGATTTCACATCTCCCACTGCAGGAATATGGGAAAGATGTTTTAATAAACGCTTTTTAAAGAGTTATACTCTTTTTAAAGCAGGCAGGCTTGCTTTGAGGCAGGAGAGCACTTCTTCCCAGAGGAAGCTTTTCAGACAAGCTCCTTTTTTTCCTGACAGGATGGGGGCTCATGTACAGCTGCCTGCAGAAGCAGCACAATAGATGGCTGATTTCTGAATTTCTTCAGAATAATCTGCATTTCTTCAGCTCCTGCACGCCCTGAAGATGATTGTGAGACACTCCCTGCAAGCATTCAGGACAGCTCACTGCATGAGAGGATGCTGCAAAATATGAATGTTAAAGGACTGAGAGCAGGTTCCTGCAGCGCTGGAAGGTGGAACACAGGCATTTCTGATTGATGGAGATTTAATATGTTCCAACCACTCAAAACAGTCCAGCAAGTGCTTTATTTCAAGCCCACATTGATGCTTTGAGTTCAGTGCAATTCCTGCTGTGGCTGAAGCTCAGCACAAACAGGGCTGCCCTGTCCAAGGCCAAACATTGGTAATCCAGAGCACAGGAACTGCTCTGCTCTTAACTCAAGATCCTAAATCACAGCATCAAGTATTTATTAAAGGCAAGAGCATCAGTTTTATAACCATGAATTCACATCATTTTGCTCTTAAATTATAGCTATATAAGACATGATGAAAAGCAACTTCCATGAAACCCCAAAGCCCACAGACCCAAGAGCTTTGTTTAGGATTAGAGACAACAGCCACTACAGATCTGCAAGTTGTAAGGAACAGAATTGTAAGGAACAACTGTGAAAATATTATTGCAACTGAAATTAATCTGAAAGCAAAACCAGTACACTTTGAAAATGTATTAGACAACATTTTCCAAAGAGGCAATTCCAGCTTCTCAAAGCAATGAAGGCAGTGTACCTTTTCCAAGGAAAAACTTCTTTTTAAGAAAAGAAAATATGGCTGCAAACATAGAGAGCTGGCAGTGGTGTTCAGAGAACTCAGTTCTCTTGTTGGTTCATTTGACTAGATCTTAAAACCAAGGTTTTACCTTAATTTAGTTATAATAATCTGCTTTTGCAAACTTCAGTAAGATTTAGTATTCACTTGTAGGGCAGCTTATCCTGTCCAGCCAATGAAATTAGGCAAAGGCTTGGATATATCCTCCAAACGCTGGAAAACCAAACCCCATCCTCAGTGAAAGAGACAGGGCTCCATGTTTAGTTTGTTAGAGTGAAGTGCTGTAGAACTCACAGCTTGTGAGACTGTAACAAGAGATAAGAACTAATAAACATCTGAGTCCCGACAAGAAATTCTGTCTCACACATTGAATCCTGACCTTGACTGAAAAAAGCAAAGAATCCATTAACCAGCTATCATCCAGACTGTGAATGCTGGCTTCCAAGCCCAGAAAAAAATCCCAAGACCAAACAGCAAGAAATACTGCTCCTTCTTCAAATCAAACTCAGAGCTGTGTGGAGGAAGAGTTCATGAAGTGTAAACCAGAAACAAGCCCAGCAATCAACAGGCTGGGGGAAAATGGTGTTTCCTATTTCCTTTTTAGGTGCCTGCATTTCCAACACCAGCTCAGGCTGCCTCTAATTAACTCTGTGCTGAGCTATAATTTACAAGTTTCCAGGTCAAACATAAATTCAGAGAAAACCAACGCTGTCCCCTCCATTCTTTCCCAAGCTTGCACTGATTCCCAGACCATCCAGGGCTTCAGAGAGCAAATTCCAGGTCTTGAACCAGATCTGAAAACAAAATGAAAAATGTCTGGTTGTAAAAACTGAATGTTTCCAAGGGTTTGGGGGGGGGGTGGGGGTTTATTGTGGTTGTTTTTGGGTTTGTTTTTTTTTTCATAATTAACTGATACACAATATTTTAGAGCACTGAACCATGCTCTAAAACACTTCCCTTAAAGCCTCCTCTCCTCCTGCCAGTCTGTTGTCTGTAGATACAACATGGACACCAAATGATTAAATCTGCTTGTTGCTTCATATATATTTTTTTTAATCACAAACAGGATACTGTCCAGGAAAGAGCAGCTGGAATCACAGCTGCAAAGCTCTTTCTAATGTGACACCACACATCACACTTGATAGCAGAAGAGTTCTCTGGGGGAGGAAATCACTCCAGGAGATGGGCTGTAACTGAGCAGGACTCCACCAAAATTTCTGTGCTTGTTGAGCTTTTGTTAATAAAATAGTAGATTTAATACCCTGGCAAGTACTCTGAACTGGGGAAAAAAAAAAAAAAACCACACAAACAAAAAAATTACATAATACGTACAGATATAAACCTGATAGGCAAAGAGCAATTTCAGGAAAAAAAAAATTGCTAGGAGAGGGGGCATTTGAAGGAGAGGAAGCCTGGGGACCCCTTCCAGCCTAACATCATCCATAAAAATGTAGGAAACTGCAAAACATGGACCCAAGGACACACTGGGGGGCCAAGCAGTCCCTGGAGTTTATGGCATTCCTTAGATATGTGAGGCATTCACATTCTCTGAAAAAACCCTTTGCTCAGGATTTTTCTCCTGGCAATCTGAAAAGCCTCAGAGAAAAAGGAAAACAATTCTTCTCTCATTTGCTTCTCCTGTGTTTTGCTCATGTGGAATGTGTTTGGAGATTGTTTACCCACAGGTGATTGTTCCATTGGATTCTGCTGGGAGTTGTTTTCACTCTTTGGCCAATACATATACATACATATATATAAAATATAAATATATACACATATACATATATAAAATAATAAATATATTATTAGAGCAGCTCTCCTTTATGATCCCTTTTGCTTCCATGGGACATAATTGTTATTTAGCAGGCACTGTGGTGTGCTAACCTATTTTTGTCCCTCTCTAGACAACATATCTGCAGGTATTTATCCCTATTTTAATAATTAAATACATATTTCAAAAGCAGTCATGGAAATAAAGGACTGAATTGATTCTTTTCAGTTTTCTTGTTTCTTGACTCTGGAAAGAGTCACAAGTTTTCATTATTATCTTTTTAGCCTTCAGTATTGTTTGGTATAATTTAATATAGCATTCTTTAATATATTATAGTTCATAAAATAATAAATGAGCCTTCTGAGAACATGGAATCAAGTTCATCATTCCTTCCTTCATCAGGGCACTCACAAATACAATAGCTATGGCGGGTAACTGCTGGAGCAGCTGGGTGTCAGTCAGTGTGGGACACCCCAAATTGTTCCTGTGGGGGTGTCACCAGAGGGTCACAGTGTCCCTGAACATGAGATGGGCAGAGCAGAGCAGGTGACAAGGACACAAAGCAGCACTGAAGTGGTGCCAGAGAGAGGCTGATTCAGGATTCCCCACCCTGCTGCAGCAGGGCCCTCTGGAGAAGGGAAACCTGGGGGTGCCCTGGGGAGGGAAGGCAGCCAGGAAATCCTCACATTTGGTGGTGGCAGGACAAGATTTGCCCCTCAGTGTCTGGCTCCTTCCAGCAGGTTTTGAGGTGCCTGGGTAGGATGCTCGTGGGATGGGCTGTCTGAAGAAGGCTGCTGCTCCCTCCTGGAAGAGCCCAGGTGGCAGTGAGAGAAATTCCACCTGGAATTTTCCTGGGGCACTGGCAGGAGCTGGAGGTGTGGGTGCAATCAGCTCATTCACCTAATCCACACTGCAGCCCAATTCCTGACAGCCAGAACAGAAACCAGCACATTAATTAGGACAAGATAAGAGGGATATACTCCAACTCACTGTCCCCCAAATCCAAAGAGCAAACACTGCTAAGATTTATCAGCAGAACAAGGGAAACCAAGGTAAATTTTATACATGTGGGAATAAAGCTCTCCTGGGGCAGCTTGTCCTGAGGATTTCATGGAGCACAGGAATGGAGTGCAAGCCTCAAAGGAGGATCTGTCCCTGCTGTTTCAGAGGACTCTGGCTAGCACAGTTCCTGTGAGACTGTGGCCTTTTCCTGCTAACTCAGTGAGTTAGAACTTCATTTTCCAGTTACTCCACACCCCAGCAGGGATGATGATGTCTTTCTCAGCAAAGATTTGTGTACAGAACGTGTCTGCAGGCAGTGAGACAAGCCAGCTGCTTTGCCATTGATTCTTCTTTCAGCCTGGGCTGAGAAGCTGAAACTCCAGACAGAAAGCTTAGAGCAAAGCAGGAGTGGGTGTGGGAGCAGAAGACCTGTGATGCAAAAAGGTTAAAGCATCTTTCTGATGCCCATGCAGCAAAAAGGTTAAAGCATCTTTCTCTGTTGCAGTAAAGCAGAAAAATTATAAAGAAAAGCCTTATAAAATCAGGCCTGCTCTGGCTGGACTGTCATTTCTTCTAATTCAAGCTAGCACTTTACAAATTCTCAAGGAAAGCAATCCTGGTGTGAGCAGTTTATTAGCATAGCAATCTACTCCTGGGTAGAAAACAACCAGCACTTGTATAAACTGGTTTTATTCTGTTAGATAAAAAAAAATGAAAACTATCTCTCACAAACAACTTTTCCTGCAGGTACACACCAAGAGTTCGAGTGACCAACCAATACAAGAAAATAACTTGTTATTAACCAACAAAGTGATTGACAAGAGAGCTCCTGACCAACTGGAGTCAAGGTCTGTTACCCACATCTGTAAAACTGGATAAAAAGGAGTAATGTGAATAAAGAATGGGCTTTTTCCACCATGGAGAAAATAGAGTCCCATGTGATTTATTCTGATATTTCTGCAGGATTCTGAACCTCAGCACAAAAAATTCAGCCCATGGACACGGAGAACATGCAGAGCAGAGCCCTCTAAGTGGCCAGAGGGGAGGTGAAGCCTGTGATTTATTCT